>PDIM01000028.1:5361-18586 GCA_002811675.1 Ichthyosporea sp. XGB-2017a | reverse complement strand
CCCCCCCGCCCCCCCCCCCCCCCCCCCCGGCCCCCACCATAAATTAAAATAATTTGTTGCCCCCCCCTTCCCCACTTAAACCTCTCGCGATAAATATAATATGGGTGAGATTCAGGTGCAGAAATACACGATTAGACGAGGAGGCCGAGGGATAAAATAGACGAGGGATTTCAAAGTTTATGTTGGAAAGGTTGATTAAACGGTTAAGCTTTATCAGGCCAAGCTTTATTGAGTATTGTTCAACACCTAAAGCTCGCCGCATCACCAACCCCAAGGCAACCGGTCCCGAATTATCGTTTTATTGTCAGAATGGATACTGTACATACTCTAGATACTAAGGGGCTTGGGGATAATCTTGTGTTGGAAATTCTTGGCCAATTCAGAGGGCTTCTGATTCTGCAGCAAGAATACTTTTTAGGTAAGGGGGCGGGAAGAGGGGGCTTGTCTGCCTCTATGGGTAGAGGAAGTACTTTAGATCAACTTCCTGAAAATGCGACTTTGCAAAGTTCCAGAGGGGCCAATGATGATAAGAAGCTGACAGCGTCTGAAGTAATACAGTCGCTTAGAGGACAGCAGAGTATTATTGTGAATATATCTTCGACGCACATGAGGAAAGTTATGCTTTTCCTAATTGAAACTGCAGATGGCTTATGTAAAACACAAAAACACCACAAGAAGACTCGGAGCAATCCTTCAAAGAAACAGCAAACTCTAACACCAGAGAATACAAACAGACGAAAAACATCGTCTGTCACTAATCAAAGATCGAAGAGGGAACTTTTTGCGAAAAGCAGATTCTTGAACAGGTCTGCCCAGTCGCTTGATTACAATGATATTGCCGGGGATAGTTTTGAGGATGCGTGGCATGATTTTAACAGCCCGGAGTTTTTTGTTTTAGAGTTGCTAAGGGAAATCATGTTCAAAAATCAGGGAACTCTGGAAGAAAACGTAAAAGACAATTTCCTGAGGCTTCAAAAATTTTTGTTTCAAAGATTGGGCATGGCTTACTCGTCGTCTATTCATACACTTATTGCCGATTGCGTAAAACTTCTTTGTCAAATACCAGCCTTTATGCAATCCAACGTGGAGCACATCACGGCAATGCATTCTTCTATAAGTAAGGATTCTTCTAATAAGGAGGGGGATAATGAATTGATACATTTGCTTCGGGGTACATACGACCTCCCGTTTAATGTTAGGAATAGGGCAAACGCAATGGTAATGTTTGGCTACTTGAAATCACTTCAGATCATGTTCAGAGATGTGGAGAAAACATCGCTGCTAGAAGAGATAGCATTTTCTTTACGCAATCTGTTTTTGAATTTGATAAATGCCAAGGTTATTGGGAAGCACCGGGAGTGGTTAAATTTCATGAAAGGGGAGGGAGCAGGGCAATTCATGGAAATATATGAAATGATATATAAGATAGGGTTCAAAAAGCTAAAGAAAAAGGATAAAGTATGCGTAAATTTGCTTTACCTTTTGTTCACGATGCTGAATTTGGGGAAAGGAGAGCATTTCAGTCTGAGCGCTAAAAATCTAATTGACCTTCTATGCGCAAAGATCAATGGTCATAGAGAAAAGGTGATTAAAAGCTTGTATTTCCCTGCGATACTAAACTTTATTGAACAAATTCCGGAATCATTCATAGGTATGAATCAAGAAGAATTTGGGAAGCTTCTTATGCAGATTTTAAGCTCAGTGTTTCCTAAGAAGGAGGGTCATGGTTCCTTTGATAGCAACGAAGTCGTTGAAAATATTTTAATAGCAATCGCGAATAGAGCGCCGGAGGTACTTGTGAGTTTTGTGGAGTTGGCGTGTGTAGATAAGCATTTTTCTGTGGGTGAAAGAGTGTTAGTGGTTCGTTCGATTGGGAGATTAAATGGTGATCAAAAAAGAATCCTTGGGAAAAGCAGTCAAACAATTTCGAATTTTTTTGAGGTAGAATTAGAAAATGAAGGTGGGGAGCTACGGCCCTTTATAGCAACATGTCTCCCCGAAATTTTTGTCGATGTAGAAGATAGTGATGCAAAGAAGCATATCAAAGTTGTATGTAGACTATGTATGAGCGAAGATGATTCAATTTCATCGCTTTGCTTTTCCGCACTTCAAAGGTACTTGTTTATATATGGGCGCTCGTTTGTATGCTTGATTCTACACTGTCTGCTTGATGCCATGAATGGAGCAAGGTTATCCCCTGAAAGACTTGTGTATGTTATTGACCGAATGTTCAGCATTTTAGATATTGTATCAAAATGTGATCTGTCGGAATTTGCAAAAGAAGTAGATTCATTCACGTGGAAAGGGCTGCGGATACGGCTTGAGAGTCTATGTTTGGTAACAGGAATACATTCTGATAAGTGGGCCAGGCGTCGCGCTCAAGAAATTGCTATGCTTCTTTGTCAGGCAAATTTTAAAATCCTTGAAGAAACCGATGGTGCTGATCGAGACTCACCCTTTTTAATTGATTATTGTGTAGACAAAGAAGGGGAAAAGAACATGGGGGGTCTTAATGATGTCTCGTGGACGGAGAATATATACGAACTGGCGAAGCAGCACTGGAGTGTATTCTATTCGCAAATGACATTTGCGTGGCGGTTTTTGCTACACTCATGGAATGCCTATTTTGATGAGCAAAGAACGAGCATGAGTGATGAAGAAGCTAAATTGTGGAGACATCATGTTGCGTTTATGTGTGCGGCCGCACGCCCCCCTGGATTTCATGAAACTGCAAGGGATACTATCACAATGGCCGAATTAAGAAACTTCTTCAACTTGCTGCTTAGTAATGATGTTTACACGGAAGATTTTGAGAGGTTGCTCTTCATGGAGTTGTGTAAAATTCACACATCTTGTTATCAATTCCTGGTAACATCGTGTAAAGAAGCCGTAATTGGCAGTCGAAGAATGGCTGAAGGAAGAAGGAAACAGATTTCACTTCCCGAATATTCTCTTTTTGCGTTATTAATTGAACGTATTCCCAAAGAAGAGTACTTATGCTCCGCTGCTATTGTAAAAGTGTATCACGAACTGTGTAAGCAGTGGCTTTCTTTTGCCCAACAGGACCTCAATTCGTACTCAAACCGGGCCAAACGCGATATTTGTACAGTTTTAGAAAAATGGATTCTTAATACACTGCAGGACCGATTGGTGGACGTCCCAGATATTTTTTCTTTTATCAAAAAAACTTCAGTAAGCATATATCAGCCAACATACGGCCATAGTTCAAATGGCACTGACTTTAAATTTCTTTACAGCGTTCCATTTGCCGGTTCAACCCGTGTTACAGCTCCCGTTTCAACAAAAGAGGAGGAGAGTGAAAATAGGTCGTTACATATTGCTTTGTTGAACTTACTTGGGCAATTGTTAAAATCTGGTCCATTGAATAACGAATACCTGGAACGAGAAATTCAAACATATATTCTAATGGAAACTTGTAGGGGGTCATTTGTCCATACGGTAGCTATGGAAGTATACACTACCTTGCTTCAAAACAACCACAGTCTTGGAAAATCTGTCCTACATCATACATTTATTGACTTCAACCTTCGTTTCAAGAGCAGCTCAGGGTCCTACAAATGGCTGATCAAGGCTGCAAATTTATATGCAGTTGTAAATTCTGTTCAAAGGGATGGCATAAAGAAATGGGAAGGTGTATTTTCGAAAAGTAGTTATGTCTATGCATGTATCGTTCACCTTGGCTCGGAAGATCCCCTTTTAAGGTCATTAGCTGTTGATCTTGTTAATTGCCTTTACCATGATCCAGAAAATCCTGTCAATCCTGGGGATAAGCTTCAAGCGTTCTATCACGATATATCTTCATTGCAAAAGGCATTGAATTATTCATTTGCTCTTGCCGAGAACTACCCCGAAATGACTGAAGGTGTAATTGCCGAAACATGTTATTACCATACCATTTTGCCGTCGGGGGTCAAAGGACTGACGCTCCAGACACTTTTGCCCTGGATTAAGAATGTTCCTAGAATATTGTATGGGAAATCCAAGTCCAATCGGATATCTTCGTTCGTAAAGATAATAGAAAATTTATATGATATTACATACCATAGTGTAGTTGATTTTGCACTAGAACCATTTGTAGTTTCAATCTGGAAAGCTGTTGCTTCGGAAAGTGAAGCGTTTTTAGTGCCAGAGCTTATAGATGTTTTGGTAGAAAAATTTGTTTTAGCAGATGATAAAATTCCTGTTGATATTTACGGAATGGGCGTGTGCCGAATGATTGTGCGATTTTTGTCCAAAGCGTTAATGCCTGATGATTTAATAGGAGCAATATGCAAGCACCTTAGGTATGTGGAGCCACTAGGAATGGTGCCTTTAGCTCCAGGTAAATTTCTCACGTGGTATGAAAAGCTTCAGAGTCAGTATTTTCGTACTGGTTATAGTTTTATTGGAAACTCTTATACTTCAGGGGAATTGGCAGCATTTTTTTTTATATCCGATATTGCAGACGAATTTGGTACGTCAATGATTGAACATTTGCCGATATTGCTTCAACATGCATTTGTATTATTCGGACCTGAAGTTTTTCATTTATATTGTAATCACTATTTGTCTACCAAGCCTTTATTCATTGCCAACCTCTGTTTCGCCCTGGGGGTCTCACCTCAAGATCTTCTTCAGAGCCATAGTTCGAAAGAGGGAAACAGAGATTCTTATGATGCCGAGCAGCAGTTACTTTTTTATCTGATTGACCCTAGGAAAGTGTTTAGAGAAACACCAAATGAAATGAGTTTAGCTATTGGAAATGTTCAGTTAGAGAAGCGGGAAAACATGGTGAGAAACAAGAGCGATTTAAATTTAAACGCATTACTGAATGTATTGAAGAAATATGCCAAAACCCTACGCTGCGACTGGTCTGAACTGGCATTCAGATGGGCACTGTGGAACATTGACTCTGATATTTTTATCGGTTCTCTCCGTATATACAGTACTTTGACGGAAACGTATAGCGTTACACACCTGTCACATCTCATATGTCTTCTATTCTGTGCTTTGCGAGATGGTGAGTTGGAGAAAGTAAACGAAATCCAGGAAGTTCTTTTAGAAATATCGCGATATTCTTTTAAGCCTGACCAGCGAAAGGGTTCTTACACATTATTGTGCAAATTGTTTTGCTGTATGATTACCTCAAAAAATCCATCCACTGTTGACACTGCAGGAGAATTGCTGCTCAATATTGTTTCTGTGGCCAATGAGCACAACGATACTGAAGTTTTGGGCCCCATTTTAGTGGAGTCTGTGGAGGCTATTTTAGATTGCGGGAAAGTCTGTGCGCATTGCGAAGTGATTGATACACACACTGTTCTTATCACATACTTAATTAAAAGTCTGTGTGTACAATCAACGAAAGAAACAGTTTACTCTTTGATTTTGGCGCTTTCTAAAGTATTTAGAGCAAGGAAAGTATCCGATAACAAATTCTGCGTTGCTCTAATAATTCTTTATTCACTGGATGTAATGGTGGGGAATTCTGGTGCGGGAGAGACGGCCGAAAATATATGTGCTCTTGGCTATGAAGAAGAGCTTCAAATTGTGCTAGATGCCCTTGATAGTAATGGGGACAAGGCCGAATTTCTAGACTTTACCATCGAGGCCGTTCCGGACAATGTTGTTGGAGATTCATTTAGCAATGCTCTTGTTCATGCCTTTCTAGATATTTTCCCCGGAAGGGAGTCCGTTTCTTTTGCGATATCTCTTGTGCTAAGTATTTTGAAGTGGAATTCCGAGGTGTGGCTGATTCCTCTTTTCAAATTGTCGGAAAGGCTTTTAGTGAGCAGCAAACATCTTTTTTGTCTTTCAGTTGAACAGTATAGTCATTTTGTTGAATTCATAATGTCTTCATACCTATCATTACGCAACGACAGTGAAGAATTAAAGCGTGCTATAGATCCTTTGTTAAACTTTCTTCTTCAAGAACCCCCGAAGAATATATCGACGGATACTTTTAATGTTACTCAGTACATTTCTGCCGGGGGGAATAGAGATAGTGTGGTGTACCCCAATCGCGTTCCGAACGAAATAGATAGTGAAGCAAGAAATGCAGAAAGGGGTGCAAGTGAAAACGCGGACAATGAAAAAATTGATCCTTGCGTATTTTCGATGTATTTCAAGCTCTTCAAATTGAAGGGCTCTTGTATGCAGCATGTGGTACATGACTCCGTTGAACCTATTCAAGATAATGCGTATTTGTATAAACCTGAAGTAACAGGTATATCACCGAACTCTGGAGGTCGAAATACTGTGATAACCATTCGAGGGGTTAACCTAGGCAAAAGTGCAAACGATATAGTTGGCTTGACTGTGTGTGGGGTAGATGCTCTGTATTCGTTAAAATTTAAGAACTCTGCTTACATTAAGTGCATTGCGCCAAATGCATCTGGCTCGGGGCCAGTAATAGTTACGACGAAGTCTGGGGGAGTCGGCATCTGTGGGGTTGAGTATACATACACTGATGAGCCCTCGCCTTGGAGATCGCCAAGAATGAGCTTTCGGAGAAAGAGAGAAAAGAAGCTAGTTTTATTTGGTGGGCCTTTGGCAAATGCAATTGTGGATGAATATGGTGATGTTCCAATTGTGGTTAAAGATTGCATAGAATTGATTGAAGCACGGGGCCTGGATGAGGAAGGCATATATCGTATTCCTGGAAAAGTAGCGGATGTTAATCACATTAAGCAGAAGTACAATAGAAATGCCTTCGGCGTAAACCTGGAAAAGTATACCGATATACACACGATATGCGGATGCTTAAAGCAGTATTTTCGTGAACTCCCAGAGCCCGTCATTACGTTCAATGTATATTCACGTCTCATGGATGACCTGAAGTTACTAGGTAGTCAGGGCTCATCTCAGAAAATCACGTCGGGTGATCTCTCTTCGCAATCATCAAAGTTTCTGTCAGGAGAGTTTCAGTCTAATGGTGTCATGAGCGGCTTGTCAGACAACTTGGATACTGATTGTGACGCATCTGTTAATGATACTGAAATCGAACGAATAGCCGCTACCCTTAATTTGCTGCCAAGGGAAAATTTCAATACTCTAAAATATTTACTCCGTCACTTGAAATTGGTTGTGCAACATAAGGAGAAGAACAAAATGAGTTTGAAAAATCTTTGCGTTGTCTTTGGTGCTAGCTTGTTGAAGCCCAAAGAAGAAGGTATTCTGTCTTTTCAATTGGCCCCAAAACATGCGAATGCGGTGGCAGTGCTTTTGAGGCACTTCTCACAAATTTTTGAATTGTCGAGTGAATCGCGTGAGACTTCCTTGTCGCAAAAGGCACTGGATAGGCCCTTCAGTAGCTCGGATCTGGCCAAAGAAGACCCGAAAGGTTTGTCGAAGAGGTACGGATCATCTTCAAGCTTGCTTGGGGTCGGAGGAAGCCCCAGCAACTCGAATCCCGCGAGTAAAAGCCCTAGTACAATTAACGTTATCATCAGCAGCGACCCATGAAAGTGCTGGCATAGGTGCAGAAACACTTGCTTCTAAGGTACCACTCAAACACTATCAATAAATTGATGTTTATTTAATGTGTCGTCATATGCAAGCTGCAGTGAATAACATGTACTGCTATTTACTTGGTTTTCTTTGAATCTTTTTTCGACTGAGGTCCTTTTTTCCCTTGATCTTCGTTTGACTTTGAATTTTCAGTCCCCACAGATACCCTTCTACGTGTTACCTTGGGCTCGGCCTCTGGTTTCCCTATCACACCCTCTACTACATCGCAGTGCTTTACCGCTGTCTCAGGTTTAGCTACTTCTGCTTCGTCCGTTTCTTCTTCATCCCCAAAATCCCCTGTGGGATCATCTGCCTTTGAGCACATCATTGTCAGAAATAGCACAGTAACAAAGCCTGCAACCGATAGTATGAGATGAATGGAATTCATAGCCTATCAAAAAAGATACAGTTAGAAAGAACACACAACGGCTGCTAAAAATGGGTAATACTCCAAAACAGACCTAACTTACCTTCATGTCACTCAGTAAGATTCCCATTTCTTGCTGCTTTTGGATCCTTCGTTTGCAATAAGCACAACAGTAAAAGAGGTCAGAAAAAAATTGACACTGCAAAGGCACCGATCAACTCTTGACGTATATACAGTGAATTCAACTTACATCACACTAACTTCTTCGGGGACGACAAGCGCCCTCTTGTAGTCGAAAGGAGCTTTGGCGAACTGCAGAAGTCCACGAATATTTCTTTCACCTGTATAGGTCACATATTTTCCATGATGAAAAAACAACAAAAGAGGATATTCTTGAACAGAAAATCTTTGTTTTATGCCCACATTCACAGATATGTCCACAACAGCAACACTCATTTGCCCTCTCAACCTAATATTACAACGTGTACATCCATCGATTAAAATCTTTCATTGAATTCAGTAAATTTTTATACCTTTCGAAAAGTACTTACACAAATGCCAACTCTTCCATTACGGGTAATAACTTTCTTGAGTGTGGGCATCCATCAGCATATCTAAGACAAGCATGAAAATAAATGGGCTTTTCAGAATCATTATTAATGGGAATCAATCTTCAATAAAATAGTACTTACAATAACACAAACCAATCCCCAGTTGTTGCGCCAGTGGATGCTTGCGTCTGATGCTCAAAGTTACTATCATCGAGCAGGCGTGCATACTTAAACTTCAATGCACTGGGTTTACCTCCCCCCACGGTTTGCTCAATTGACTGCACAATATCCTCAGCATTGTCATCCTCAGTATCAAGACTATTCAAGAACTCCATTTCGGACATGCTTTCCCCTTCAATCTCACTTGAAGCATTAGCAAGCACCCCTATCAAAATTAAGACCAAGGCCACAAGGGCTTGGGTTTTCGTCGAAAACCACCTTTTCGAATTCATATCGATTTCACGTACTCTTTTGCAAACAACACTGGCTACATAGAAAAGGCTACGGCCAAACCAAATCCTGCATAAGTCGGGGCTGAGCTGGGATGGATTAAAACCAAAGACGACAGAAGATAAAAGTTCTACAGAAGAGACACAGCCAATAGTATTTACTTATTTTTTACTGATTAGCTGGGCTGCTAAATGGGCGGCTGTGACTTTGTGAATGCATAACCCAGGCTGTAACCCTCCCTCCCATGGATAGGACCGCTCCTTGGCCTGTAGCTATGGCGTAGCCTGTCTTGTAGCCTTTCTCTGTAGATGTACTTGTAGTTGTGCAAACTCCTCTACAGTCTACAGGAAACAAAGGTTCACCTACAGAGCGCGCCTCTCACAGACACGTCCACTCTCCCGTCCTCATTATTGTACCTGAAATCTTCTTAATTTTGTATCCTGTAGGCTTTACCAAAGCCTTACCGTCTCTAGCCTGTGCACAAACGAAACCTAGTCAGTCCATGGAGAGATACTTTTAGAATGTACAATAGGGCCAAGCTTTACCCATATACCCCCCCCGCCTGGGCGTCTAATCTTCGCTCGCCATCTGTTCGACTAAAGATAGCTCAGCGAAATACCCCCATCCACTCGTGGAGACTGCCAAGGGTTGCTGAAAGTTCAGGTTTAAATGGTGAAAAATTTCAGTTTTTTATTAAAAGAGATGATTCAACTGGATCCTCTACTGGCGGAAACAAAATTCGAAAACTTGATTTCATTCTGGCGGAGGCACTCAGTGAAAATGATCATCTTGAACCATCAAAAATTACTATTGTAACATGCGGAGGCATTCAATCCAATCACTGTAGAGCAACAGCAGTTGCTGCAAGAGAACTGGGAATGGGCTGCACCCTTTTCCTTCGCAGCAGGAACATTGATTGTGATGTGAATGCTCTTCGAGGTGTTGACCTTCGTGAATCATATACGGGTAGTTTGGGTAATATACTACTTGATAAAATGGTTGGATCTGAATTGCAGTTAGTGGGCCACATACCTTATGAAACGGGCCTGAAACCTCGGATGGAGAGGTACATAGAAGAAATCAGCAGAAAGTCTGAAGAGCAACGTTCTGGGTTTCTAATACCTGTTGGAGGGTCTGATTATTTCATTGGACCATGGGGTTATATTGATTGCTTCGATGAGATGCTGAAGCAAAACATAGAGGGAAATATTACAGACATAGTGTTAGCGACAGGTAAGTAAAAGAAAAATCTTTGGTAATTTGCTAGTGAATAGTTGTATTTGAAGCCTTAATAGTATTAACTGTAAATATGTTCGGTTAGGAAGTGGAGGAACTGCATGCGGTATTGCTGTAGCTAACTTCTTGACAGGCAGCAAATTTAAAATTCACGCTTTCACTGTCTGTGACAATAAGAAATATTTTCACGACCATATCAATAAGGTAATCAACTCTCTTGGCGTAACTTCCGAATCTGGTCAAGTACCGAAATCAGAAGAAATTATTTCCATTGTGGATGGGTATAAAGGTGACGGGTATGGTCTTTCGAAACCAGAAGAATTGGAGTTCATTGATGAAGTATCTCGAGAAACGGGGGTTATTTTGGATCCTGTGTATACTGGAAAGGCCGCTTATGGACTAGTGAAGGAAGTGCAAAAGAACCCCGGCCAATTCAAAGGAAATAAGATCATGTTTCTCCATACAGGAGGGATATTTGGACTTTACGATATGCGAATATTGTCTAAGATAGGATCATATGAGAAAGTATCTTCTGTGTATAGGTAAATGTGATACGAAATTGAAACTTATGTGTTTGCTATATCTGAATGCCCCAAATTCTTGTAGTACCATGAGCTGCGAATAGCATTGGAGAGGCATTGCTTGACGAATAAGCTATAGCAGATGGTGAAAATCCAAGATAAAGTTTGTGTACCAGATCATTTCTATATTGACCAATTGCTGGCATTTCACTATTAAATCGAAGAAAGTCATGTGAAGTTAATAAAATATTGTGCAACGTGTCAAGCCACCCGATGCCAATTATACATTACCTTGATGTTCGAGGATAGCAATGCAGCCAGGGATCCTTGGAAGCAGGTGCTGCTATACACACACCCTTACACAAAGCATTCCGAGTTGAGACGTATTCGGGAGATACTAGCCCTGGCTTTGATTTGTGATGTTGATTCAATTTGCATCTAGAAAAACAAAAACATACTTTGTTAAATCGGTACAGAGAACGGACAAAAGTTTTGGAAGCATGAACAACTTACAGGGGGCTATTAAGCTTTCTCAAGTCATAAACAATTAATTGTTTATCAAACGAGGACGTAAAAAGCTCGTTTTCACACTCAGGGTTAAACCTCACACTGTTTACGTTTTGACAATGTTCTGTTTGCACATCCTGTACCTTTCGTAGGTTTTGAATATCATATATCAGAAGTTTACAGTCATTACCTACCGATGCTCCGAGTCTGCGGGTTTGATGAAGTCTTACATTTTTTACAACAGATGAGTGTTCATTAAACACTGCAACAACCTCCATTTTACTTTCTCGAATGCGACACAAGCCAACAGATCCGTCTTTCGAACCCGTTATAATCTTATCCGAATGAAAATGCATGGAGAAGATTCCTTTTGTGTGCAGGGTGGACGAATCTAAGGCATAAAGTCTGCAAATGCTGTTTCCATCGCGCTTTTCCTTTGTGGCTTCTACATAAGCGCCCCCTTTCTCACTCTTAGATTCAAAGCAATATTCTGAGAGCATAAGTGTACCATCATTTGACGATGTTAACAGCTTCACAGTACCCGAATCATCACTATTCATAAATTGGGCATCTCCTATCCAACTCTTATGAAGTTTACTTGTAATTAAAGGACTATTTTGCCTAATATCATCACCGAGCTCACTGATATCATCAGCCGGACAGTTGGGAGACGGTAATCTGAAGATCGAAAGAAGGCCTTGACCTCCAGTAGCTAAAAGAAGCTTTTTTTCGACTGAAATGTCAATTGAGTACACTTTATGACCAAAGCCTTCAAATAAATCAAGAAGCCTCGAAGAACTGGGCTTTGCAGAAGGCTCTATTGTTCCGTTACTCACAGATTTGACACGCAAATCTACAAAAGTTCCAACACATAATTCTTCATTCTCATCTTCGCAAATATCTGATTTTTCTGCCAATGGCGCAATGGAGTAAGAATTGACAATGGAAGCTCCTGCAATGCGCATCGACCTTCGAGAGGGTAGTGCTGGTGTCATAAGTTCACCCAAATCGCTTCTAGGCCTTTTCTGCTTGTTCACGGGGGGTTTTCGACTTCCTTTCAAAACGCTAGCATTTTTCAAAGAAGTCAAGCCCAATTCCCGAAGCATGCGATTATTTTCTTCAATGTTCTTTCGCCTTTGTATTTCATATTCACTTTCTTCGTTACTGTTCATACGGGCAGAATCACAAGTAAAATAAATATCTTTTCGCTGTTTTCCTTTCGTCGATTTTGAAGAGAGCTTGTATTTTGCTGGTGAACTAATTATGGCAATGCTCAAAGATGTCTTTGCTTCATGATTTGCAGATCCAACCTGCTTTGTAGGTCTATCTGGAAGGCCCCCTTCAATCGATTCTACTTTAACCCCACTTTTATCTTCAGGAGCACGATCCAGCTTAGAAATTTCAATTTCATTTCCTTGTTTATCACTTAAAAAGCTATTTGAATTAAGCAATTTGTTCTCCTTCTCTTGATTCTTGAGAGAGGGGTATACAGAAAAAGTCGATTCTTTAGAAGAACCTCGCCCTTCACACACAGTTCCTTCATTGGCACTGGACAGAGTCTTAGTCACAATTGGTTGGTTTCCTCTGGCAAGCCACTGGGTGAGTAGAGTGCACGGAGGGCGAACCTTCTTGCTCTTTTCTTTTTTTCCTATTAGCAAGGGGTCTGCTTTGAATACTTTAGTTTTTTTCATGGTTAGCTTGATCCATAAACTATAAATTTTTACAATGGAGTCCAAGCTCAGCTCGCTGATGAACGAGATTATGGTCCAAAGCAGAAAAACAACGCTGCTTGTGGAAGCAGGCAGGCTCAAAGGCACACCAGTACTGTTACTTGTTATGTAACACAGTACAGGTGGAGAGGGGAGTGGCAACTGGCATGCACCGGTGGCCGATCGCGCGGGAAGAATGCACGAATAATTATAAAGTCCTACCCTCCTAACTACATAGTGTGTAGCAGCTGTAGCTCTATACTAGAGATCTGATCGTGGCCGGGTGGTGGGGACTGGGGAGACGACAGCCCTTATGCTATTCAATTACGACTAGACGCTAGCTACATAGCTTTTACAACCGATAACTTCTGCTGA
>PDIM01000027.1:0-37845 GCA_002811675.1 Ichthyosporea sp. XGB-2017a | reverse complement strand
TGGTGGACTCGCAGGAGCGTCCATTTGCTCCGGAGAGGCTTGCAGTGGTGACGGGGAGGGGTGGAGCGCCGATAAGGCCTAAGTAACGGAAACACAATAAATTAAAAATCTTAAAAGATTCACAGCTGCTATTTACTCTAATTTTTTTTTTTGTATTTAATTTTTGAATAAATTACCCCAATCGCTAAATCAACGTTGTTTCATGGCCCAATTTTGATCAAAAATAGAAGAGTGACCCTTTTTCTTTTTTTTTCTACCACGCTCTTCATACAAAATAAATATTTATTTCACCCTATCCCGTCCCGCCCGAGCGTTCACGATAATTTGGCGTCGTTACAGATCATTTAGTCTCTGCTATTTTTAATACACTTTTTTTAACTATATATGGTTGTGATACAGTGCAATAGCCCCTATCACAACCAATCCTACCGTTAGGCATGAGAAGCGGCTCAAGAATATTCGAAAACTTCTTGAACTGATGGACAGTAGTGACTCGGAGGACGATCATGAGTATGAAATTATGCTTGTGAGAAAATCAAGTTGTTAATTATTTCTGCTGTTCAGCTAGAGTGTGATGACACTGAGATAAAAAGAAGAGCACCAAAAAAGGTATATCAAAGAAAATTAGTTGAGGACATTTTGAATGAATATAATCTTCATGGGCTTTGTGGATTTCACAAAGAAGAATTCTTGCGCCTGAAACAAGTACTTGACTGTCCTGAGAGCCCCATGAGAAAGATGGCAACCATGCAAGATCTTCAAGGCAAATATCAGGTCCCATAAGTTTCGAAGCATATCTTTTCGCAGGAAAGGCCTATTTGAAAGGCACATCCGTGTATGCAATATCTACTTTTCTTGGGGTGAGTGTAAAAACTTGTGGTTCAATGATTGAAGATGCGATTTGCGCTATACTGGACTGTGATTATTTGAAGCCTAGGTTCTTCAAAGGACCGTTTTTTAAGCTGCCAATGTCACCAAGTATATTTCGATTCTGGACCTCTAAGTTTCCAGTAGCTATCTTCACCCCTCCAGGACTATCCAAATGCATAATATCATTTTGGACAAAGATTTCATTACCGTGAACCCTGGGTAAAATTGAGGATAAGATTACATCTACCAGCCACAAATAAACAAAGGTTTTTAAAACGAAATTCATATTTCTATCTACTCATGATAAGCATAGATAAAATAAAACAAACATCCTACATATAAATTATATTACTTGTAATAAATAGATTGGACCGAGTGAACAGGCTAGAGCTGTAACGAGCAACTACTTGGACTGCCCAGCGGGTACTTCAGTGGTCGACTTCTTCCGGGGTTCCAAAATCCAAGGTACACCGTTATGACTTATGGCAGCTTACAGTACAATAACTAAAATTTGCAAAAAAGCCCCACTTTGTTGCAGGCTTTGTTGCGAAGGTTTTCGTTAACTTCTTGAACACTCTTATGCGTGTAAACAAAGCTGTCGACCTGGCTGTCAACGATGGCTTCACGATGCGATGGCTCCGCGTTAACGTCCATGGAGGCACTAAGGAAAGGTGCAGATGGGATAAAGACAACCTTATCAAGATCAAGGCGGGTTGTAAACTCATTGCCTACCTGATACAGCGCTTGGTCGGACCAGTCCCCAAACCAGTCAAGCACACATCGATTAAAAGGGACTGGGCTTGTGGCAGCTCTATCCTTTAGGCCGTCTACGGAGGGATTCATTGCGATTCATTGCGAATACAATATGAAAATTCTTCGTAATTTGTCCGGAGAACCATTAGTACAGTTCTTCATTTGCATCGAGCATCAGACCTTCCTTCTAGGATCCTTCTTTACAAGAAGTCATCAGGGCTGTGAATTCATCACCTTCAAATAAACCTGGAACTTCTCCATTTGCAAGAAGCGTATTCAATGTGGAGAAGACCCGGCTTCCTTTAGGAAGAGAAAACGAATGGTGAGAGTAACTGGGAAGGGTCTCGCTTGACTTTGTGTTGTATTATATTGATTGGAAAGAAAGACAACTAATTGCTGTTCTTGTCCTGTTCACTATGTTTTAATTTGATTGACTTATATTTTTATTTATTTTTTTTTATTAATTTACTTTTCTGTTGCTTTTGCTTTTCATTATCCAATTTCATAGATTTAATATCAAATCTTCAGTACAACAATATACTCGATTCCACTATAGAAGGACACCCAAAATCAAAAAAGGAAGTTTTTGTAAGTAAAAGCCAAAGCAAATCCACTCCTACTCTATTCAAATCCACAATTCGAGTTTGACACTGAACTACAACATGATCACATGGGCACATATATACGTTGCTTTTTTAGGAGCAAATCGGGATGGAAACAGGTGGAGAAGCAACTTCTTTGAAGAGAGCAAAGCGAAGAACAAAGAACCCTAATAAACTACACAAGGTAAAGGACAGAACCAAACTGCAAGTTCATATTATTCAAATCCAATTCTGAACCAACTCTTGTAAGTTGTAACTGTATAGTACAAATTGATATCTCTAGTCTCCCCACCACTCAGACACCAAATGAATATGAAAACCCCAACCGCAACAAAAATCAGAACAAAAACGAAAACAAACACCAAATGGATCTTAAACGTTGATGAAATGGAGTTTAGAATTGTAAATGAATTTAGAAATTAATTAACGTTTTAAAAGTAGTTCAGTGAATCAGTTCGTTTTTCTTTTTTCTTTTCTTTTCTTTTCTTCTTTTTTCTTTGACTGGATTGTCTACAGGATTGTGCACTTCTCTCCACGCGAATCATCCACGTCCTGATTCGTACTTCGATCAATCTCCGCAATCAACTTCCCAAAAATATCATTCACACTCTGATTATGTTTCGCGGACGTCTCCACAAACGCGCAATGCCACTCATCCGCAAGCGTCTTCCCTTCCTCGTACGACACAGTCCTTTCCAGGTGCAGATCCGTCTTATTCCCCACAAGCACCATCGGGACATAATTCGTCCCCGTTAGATTCAAAAGCTTCTCCCGGATGATTTTCACCATTTCAAACGACGTCCGCGAGGTGACCGAGAAGACCAGCACGTACCCGTGGATCCCCACACTGTAGTTGGCAGGGAAGATTGAGAACTCGTCCTGCCCCGCAGTGTCTGTAATGTCTGTCTGGTATTCCTGCCCTTTGTATTTGATCACCTTGTGGAATGTGTTCTCGATCGTGGGCGCGTACGTATCGACGAATTGCCCCTCTACAAATTGAATCGTCAATGAGGATTTCCCTACAAGAAAAGAAGCAAAAAAAAACATAAAACAAAAAATGAACAACATAATCACTCCTTAGTCTTCAGATTTTTACACAAATAAACTCTGATGTGACTTGATTTCGCTTCATTTCACTTGATTGTGACTCTCTTCTCGTGTTGTTTATCAACAATATCAAACTTTTTCTTTTCTACCTACCCACTGCACGGAACCCCATTACAACGATTCTTCGACTCTTGGTGGCTGGCATTGTATCTGTACACTATAAATGGACCTCCACGGGGATGGAATTAGCGCCTTGGTTTGGTATACACAAGTACAATAAATACACTCTCCTCGATCTTGCTCTTTCTCTCTTTGAGTGTGTGTAACGCCTTGATTAATGACTTGCCTTATCCCTTCCACACACACAGCCCCTGTCAATCCGTCACGATTAATTGGACTTACTTCTATTTGGAGAAATACAAACAATCAAATCAAAATCAACAAAAATCTAAATCCCCTCAAACTCTTGACTTTTCTCCAACAGCAACAAAATTACAAAAAAAGGGTATAATATAATTACCGCAGTACGGCAGTGTGTATAAAGTCACTTCAAGTCTTCAGATAGCCATTTCAGTTGCTTTTTATTTTAACGCTCTTTGATTGGCTCATTAATACACACTCAGCCAAATATCCAATCACAGAGCAGATAAATCACCCACTCTAACAAATCAAAATACGAAAAAATCGGTCAAGTCAAGCAAAAATAAAAACAAAAACACAGTACATGAAAAGGGTTTACAAGGCAGTCAACCAAGATCAGGTCAGGGGGCGGGGACGTTTGTCATTTGTGTCACGTTTTCTTGTCATTATTCCCCCCGCTTACTTCTACAGCGTGGCTTTATCTGTCCGTAAAAATAGCTTCTTAAACTTTTCGATCGCATTGTTTCACTACTGTAAATCCCAATTGACATTTCCTGCAGCAAATACGATGGCCACGGACTCGCCACGGAGCTGTTGCGCACACCGTACAGTCCATTAAACGGAGAGTTTGCGCCAAAATATGCAGAATACATAGGGGTCTGACTATCATTATTCACAGGAGAGTAGCAACTAGCAACTCAAAAAGAACTTTACCCAAGCTTTGAATGCATTTCTTTCCAAAGCTAAGTAATTCTCACAATAAGGAGCGAGATCAAAGCGAGTTCCTCAAAGCATGGCGGAGAGAAGAGGTACTTCACCCATCCATTACTCCGGTAAATACTGTCACATAGTATTTATGCGTGGAAGAGATGATCTTATCCATATGCTTGTTGCTTTCATAGTCTATAAGACCTGCCCCTTTAATGTCATTCATCCAATGCATGGAGTATAGATAATGCACTGTACGCGAACGATTCACGGTGCATCCCTGCACCATTTTGTGAAAGTCAGTGCACGAAAAATAGTCGACAATATTGCTCCATGCCATTGTCGCAACCGGGTATGAACCAGGGGGAGATGAAGACGCTGGTAGTGGGGACAATGTCAAATCACGAACAAATGACAAGCTTTCTGCGTTTGACGCGGAAACTTGACAATGATAAACTTCCAAAGAAATAATAGTTTTTTGGACATATGAGCGAAGCAACGACATACGCTTTTTCAATAATAGCTCCGCCGCCATCACCAAATTCAGATCTGTACAAGAGTCTCTTTCCTTGAACAATTCTTCTACATGCAAGAAGTGAAACACCCACTCATCATGCACTCGTCTCATGCCCGTTGTTCCCATAAACACACTTCCTCCCAAGCAAGACTCGTTGCAGGATTCGGAATTTGAAACAAACATTTGGCCCGTAAGAGCATATAGCAAAACGGCAGCACGATCTTTTGGATGCCTGATGTTGCAGACAATGAGCATCATATTTCCACCTACACGCTGCATCCAATCGAGTACGGCCTCTTGTCTCGCAAGTGGCTTTTTCTGTAAATCAGATTTCCAAATATTGAGAATCTTGTATACGCTTGGTTTAGGCCTGCTAGATGGATCTGAATCAAAGGAACTCAAAAGGCTGCCCAATGCTGTTGAGAATACCTCGCGTGAGGTTTCGGTCCAAATTGAAGAATACAATATCTGGCACAGTGCCCTGGTGAAATCAGCTTCTGAACCAATACCTTTTACTTTATGAAAAGTAGACAGAGGAAGTTGAAGAAGATGCTTAACCAGCAGAGCTTTGGAGATATTAAACGAAGCCGCATCGACTCCAATAAACTGGAATGCGGGAGCACCCCTCGGCTGATCACCAGCAGCAAGTTTGTCTTCTAGATCCTCAAAAGAAACAGTTTCCTCTTCAGAAAGGCGATAACTACTAAACAATATTTCGTTGTAATCAACAAAACCAAAAGAAACATATAGTCTCTGTAAATTTGAACAGAGTGCGCACAGGCTAGAAAATTTCGGTGCACGGAAAGATCGAGCACACTCGTCCATAAGACTTTGTGGAAATGTCTTTAAGGGCAGTCAAAGCAAGACAACACGCAATGGCAAGGGAGCCACGAAGTTTGGGATGAACCTCAAGACGAGCATGGTCTTCCTTTTTCACTTTGTTCTTGACATAGGCCATCCCGCGTTCGGCGAGGGCAACCATAAGAGAGGGATCATCTGAGTTGGCACCCTGGATAATATTAGCAAGGTCCTGGCCCAAGGATTCCACCAAATCAACATCCCATTCACCTGTTTCTCTAAACTTCCCACCCAAATCTATTCCTGCATCAGCTGCCAGCTCGCACAGACATTTTTGGCCAGTGGCGGGAGTGGCGAGGAGCAGTTCTCTGCCAGACCAGTCTGGTTATCCTCCACCATTTTCCCTGCGTGTCATCGACGTGCATTTTGCGCCTCTGTGTTATTGTGTGGCATGGTACCTCCAGGAAAGGCCGCTTTGAATGTAAACAATATGACTGTAGATATGACAGGGAAATGTATTATACACGTAAACATCCTTCAAACCAACCATTCCTACTTTTTCCTATTTTGATGTACTGAACAGTGGCTCGGAAATACAGTCTACGGACAGCTTCGCTAGTAGAACCCATGAGGGTGAATGCGAGGGTGATTGCTCCACTGTTTATCAAGCTGAAGTTACCAACGCATGGGTGCTTTATGCAGGCTCCTAAATTTCAGATATGTTTGAATAAATGCACCCTCTCATTTGCTCTAATAGTTTTATGGCGGGAGTGGAACTGTACATAAATACCACAAAAATAAAATCCCCTCAAATAGGAAAGCATGGCGACACTTTGCTCTGTTTTGTTTCTGCAACGTCATTAAATAGAAGCAATGAGGGAGCCAACTGAGCAACGGCGAACATATTTTCTAAACGTGGTTTCGTATTTGGAAAGCTAATTTTGGGTAAACCTGGTGTCTAAAATTTTAATGTGTAATGAATGAGCACAGTTAAATAACTCGCTTCAAGAAAGATGGTGTCTTATGTGTCAATGGCAAACACTGGAAGGTTTCTGGAACACTCGAGTTTCCCAAATGCCAATATGGTTTGGCAAGAATGATGGACGAACCGAGTGCCAAGGAGCGGTCGTAGCTCAACTTCTCGAGAGATGAGGAGGAGAAGTAGGGTGCGTGATTGATCCACTGTCCACATGGCAGCACTCTGCACAGATCCCTCTACTGCTAGGCCTGGTGCATCCATCACCTATCAGGGTTACACACAGGATGAGGTATCCCCCCAGTGGCCCCCTCCTCATTGGTGTTTTAGTTGTGTGTTGTTTCGCTCTGTTTCATTTATCTTTTATCATTTAAGGCTCCTCCGCCCCTGCTGCACTCCATGCCCCTCCCTGGATTGGATTGGATTGGATTGATTGGTTGGATTGATTGGTTGATTTACTGACTTACTCACTGCCTGTCTCGAGTATAGGAGCACAGAGACCTTAGGGAGACCGCCTATCCGCATTGTGTTGATCAAATCTGTATTTTTATTCAAAACTAGTTAGCGATTTGTATTTATTATTTTTTTTTATTTGATCATGACTTCCAGTCTCACGCATTTGTCTGCCCGTATGGGCAGATTGGAAGTACGCCAGCGTATGACTTTGAATCCTACTTTTATTATTAGTCGCCTGGGCGTCGCTTGCGGGGGCAGCAGACTTTTGTCCTCGGGGAAGAATGTGGCGGAACCAAACAAAGATTCCAAAAAGGCTTCTGGAGATACACCCTTGAAAAATCTTAAAAACCTTTTAAACAAATCCTCTCTCAAGGATTCAAGGAATCGCTTGTCAATGGGGTTCGAAGAATTTGATTCTGGACGGAAGAAAGGACAAATGGGTGGTGATAAAAAGAAGGGCCTTAATCAGAAAGTAAAAGTGACTTACCTGGAATCACCCGTAAGTAGTTTTCTTTTCTTTGGCTGTTGTGCCTTCATCTTAAAATGCTTGTGTGGTTTACTAAAATTATTTTGTGTTTATGAATCATAGAACAAATTCAGTTGCGAGGACGTGGGAAAGTCTTTTTTTAATGTGACCAAAAAGGATTTTGAAAGGTCAGCGCTGCAGCATATGACAAAGCCCATGGAAGAGTACTTTAACTCTCTGCCAGAGGCTGGTGTCCTGCTGCGTCCTCATGTGGCGAGTGTGCTAGAGGCTATGGGTCTTCGTGAATCTAACGGGAGCGAAAGCCTTGCAAGTGCAACGGGAAAGTACCTGAAAGGCATATTGAGTGCGTATAATAATAGTTCAGAGTCGGATACCGGAAACAAGTTAAACACTTCTGTAGATGCTGAAAGTGACCTGAGTAAGGTGATATTGTATTATATGGAAAATGGATATATAGACGCGAGAAATTCCCGTTTCAGCTTGCTGGATGGATATCGATTCACCGCACAGAACTGCTTAATGAAAAAAATTGACGATTTCTACAAGTTGTCAGGAAGCTTGTCTAATTTTGATGGTATGATGGATTCCATTAGTAGGAACAAGTTCTTGCTTGTTGGACCCTGCGGAAATGGAGCGAGTTTGAGTTTATTAAATATCGTTGTTGCCGCCCAACAAAGCACTTCAAAGAACTTTATCACGCTGTATTTCCCAAGACCGCAAATTAGTGGAATGGATAATACCAACATTTTGAAAGCAAAACCCATTGCTCGTACGTTGATGAAGGATGGTTTGTATAGAACTCCGGCATATGCTGTTGACTTTATGCAGCGATTGTTCGAAAGAAATAGAAAGTTCTTTGAAAAGGCTAACATTGTAACTAGCGAAGTTTACAACGAAAAAAACACAGGAAATGTTAAAATCAATATACCTGCTGGCACTCCCATTCTTGATTTGGCTAAAACTTATGCACGTAACGTGGACGTGGTGGATGATGTTTTGGCCATAGCATTGAGAGAAGTTGCTATTCAGAAAGAGCATAATGTCCTTGTAGCTATAGACGATATTACCCAGTTCTTGCATGAGCATAGCGATTTGAAAGATGAAAAGAAGGCACCTATTCCATTGAGGAAGCTTCACTTTGTTGACCGCATGTTCAAAACTTTCCTGGACAACGACTCTGAGATAAATGCAAGCAAAAATGTTTATGTAGTTGCTACAGCGGAGCCAAAAAGGGTTGATGCTGCGTTCAAAGTACAGAAGGATTTGGAACGTAAGCGACTTTTAGCGGACCCTTTATTGGAACCTCTGTCGGCGAACCCCTGTGAGTTCCACTCCTTCCCATGGCATTTACATGATACCAATGCTTATGTAAATTCATCTTTACGTAAAATATTTCGAGTTCAGGATCCAAAGAAGCTTGGTTACACTGTTGTAGATGTTCCGGAGTTGGGCAACGAAGAAATAATATCATTGGCAAAGTACTATGCGTCGAAGGGTTGGATATCTATGCCGTGCGCCAAATCATTTTTGGAGGGTAGATTTACTAGTGAAACCGCTTCTTTGGAACTTTCGGAATTGCAAACAGACTCCTTCTGGAATAGCGCGAGAAAATTTAGTTCTTTGCCGAAACCTTTGCGATTTATAGACTTTCCCAGTCACGTAACACAATATCATAGCCCGAAATTTGTTCGCACAGGATTCGCCGTTGAGGATAAGGAAAGGGATGATCTGTACCCAACTGCTGAATACTTGATAAACGCGAAATTCGTTTATGGTGGGGTCCCCAGCTCTTTACATACCCAGGCGTTGATCGAGTAAGCGAGTGCTGACCAGGGAATCAGCAAAATGGCAAAAAACGCATACACAACAGAAATTGAGGGGAAGTAAATTTAACCGCTATTCGAAGACTTAAGAAAAGCTACAATAAAGTATTTAAAACTGTATTTGAAGGATCTCTTGCCGATGTATTTGTACGTATTCCTGCTCTTTGGGTTAGTCCACTTACCAGCGCCTGCGCCTGTACCGTCAATGAATTTATTATGTACTAAATGCACTTTCACCCTTGCCTTGCAGCAGTCTCCCTCTAGACCATTACCAGTCACTACATAAGAGAAGGAAACGACAATAAAGAAACTATACAATATCCTAATGCAATGGAAATACCGTAAAGAAGCGAAAAGTACTGAGGCATTGAAAAGCCAACAGTTACATAAATGCCGGCAATCATCAAGCTCGTTATTCCCCCAAAGAGCGCTGCGGTTAAAATCCCATAGATCGTGTACACGAACGGCAGAGTCCACGTGTATTTCAGTCCTTTACATCGACGAAAAGACAAGTACGCAATAAATCCTGCCAGGCAGTGGATGCAAAACAGAACAATAATGCACCAAAGAAAAATCGATAAAAAAATGTCTCTCAAGTCTGTCACTTCGTCGTCCAGCGACGGAAACAAAATACTCATGGTCTGCCTTTTCCTACTGAGACACAGCAAGCAAGCGAACAAATCAAAAGGATTTGGCTGCCTGTGGGAATCAACGGGCCGCAATATCTCGTGCTTGGCGATGCTACCCTACGATACGACTTCAAGCGATATAATGCGGCGGAAAGCAACTACGAGATCCCACGGATAAGAGGAGGCGTTCGCGGAAACATATGTAAAAGTGGGTGATAGTGTGGTTGACAAGAAGCACAGCTATGAAGAACATGCACCAAGTCCAAATACCCTCTTACTCGATCAACAAACACCCCGGCCCAGAGGATAAGCACACACAGACAGACAGATCCACGGAAGGTCTTTGAGATCCACAGGGGTACAAAGTCCAATGTCAAACATGAAACAGGACAGCAGGACCGGAGAGGGAGCAAGTGCTCCTCCCTTTAGGTCATAGGTGTGGGCTACTGGCTGGGTCAGATAATCTAAAGTCCCCCTATTCTGTTGCCTTTATTGATGGGATCCTTGAGAACCTTCCTTTCCATGAGTAGCCCATTCATTACGTCTACTTCAACTAATAATTGGCATCTCACTCTAGTCACAAGGTTACAGGTAACGTTGCTGCACCTCTATCCCAGCCCTCATTCGACCTCACTCGGACTACTATATAAAAGCGCTCTGGTCACTCCACAACTGCCTCGATACTCCTCAACAGCAAAAAGCTTCTTACGAACACTGGAAACCAAAATACTAATAATTTAAGATTTAAAAAAGAACAAGGGAATCACTTTCTTAATAACAAACAACACACCATGAAGATTTTATTGTGTGCAAATGCTTTTCTCTTATTTATTTCCCTGGTCTCTGCAGCAGTCATTCCAGGAGAACAAAGTAGTTGTGATATTCACTGGGCAAAAACTAGCCCCACACCCGTCAATGTATCCGAAGCACTCCCTGTAGACTCAGCGGTCTTCAGGTCAGCAATGTCAACGAGCCTTGATGTTTGGATAGAGCAACTGGACTTTGGATACTTTTACTCTGCGGCTCAAAATACCACAAATGGACTGATTATGTGCATGACTGTACATTGGTCTAATGGAACTGCAACTGATCTCCATGGATATGCAGCATTGGAGAATCAGACAACTAAAGGGAGCTGCTCTTTAACTCAGAGTTTGGACGTTTCGGACTCAGACAAATTCAATAATATCAATGTAATGTATGCCCAACTTCAAGGGCAAGAAGATGGTGTGAATAAGACTTACCCAGGGTATGCCGTGAGTGGAGTTGGTCTAATGAATACTTACAACAGTTCCGCTGGAACACCTATGGTATCTGGAACCGACCTTCCCGAATTCACTGAAATGAGCTACAGCAGCGATATGCTAGAGTTTGATGGTGCTTGGTGGACCTCCACATTCATGTATCCTATATACTTTCCCCTGTATGGCATAAACGCATCCTTTGGTAATAGGCTGGGCACTGGTGAAAGCGACTCTAATGAAGGATTTGCTCTTCAGCAAATCCAATTCGCCATGAACTTCAATCAGTTCTAAAGCTATAATCAACTGTATCTTGACATGTAGAAATAACCAATGTCAAATGAGACTTGTCCAGAATTGGTTGCAAAATTCTATACAAATGTGCTAAGGAAATTATAGACGGGAATAAAACAGATTGACTAAGTGAATAAAACGGATTGTCTAACTAAAATGGGCTCAGTGCGGAGTGTTGTTCGTGATATTTATGCAACCAGAGCTCCTAGGAGCATGTCCGTGGTTTAAGGTGGTCATGGCTTCACTCTTCCGAGTTCAGGGGGGGTGATATAAGCAAAGTAAAACGCATTAATATCTGAACTTTGAAATAATAGGAAATAAAAAATATTTCTTCCTCAACCTCTACTTAAGGTGAGACTACATAATTGAGACTTTGCTAACTTGAGAATTGAGAGAGTCCTCAACTACATAGTACACGAGGATGATTATTTCTTCGGCAGTAAACAGTCCCTGCCCGCTTTGATTCTCTGTGTCCGAAAACCCCCACCCGCAAGTCGAGGCATCCGTGTATAGGTCCCGGCAGAAGGTCCATTTCAAGAGCTGTGTGATTGGTGCCCCGTTGAGGCTGTCTAGTTTGGACACCATCCGTTCCCATTCTTGCACTTCTTCTTGTGTGAGGACTAAACTCTGGTCTAGGCTTGTGGAGTGTGGGGCTCCTAAGAGTGGCATAAGGTGACACAACCAGGAGAATACCGTCCTCATGGTCACCACTAGGAGGTCGCCTTGACTACTTTCCGTCTTCATGACGTACAGGTAAGCCAGTATCTGCGATTAGGTCACCGTTTGTTCTCTCGCCTGTCCATTCTGTTCCTGCCAGACGAAAAAGTTATTCTGTGTAGCTTGATGTGCCCGTTTCGTTTTATCCGCGTCAGCCGTCGACAGCAGGGTGTCCGCCAAGTCCTCAAAGAAAGCAGCGGCAGCTTGTCCATCTACAAGGGGCCCATCCGTATCCGGCATACACCCGCCTCCCATGCCTTGGGTTCCAGTGCCGTCAGCCAGGTTGTGCTGTTGTACGGAAAAGAACAGTCCCTGGACCCTGAACAACAAACGCATTGGTTCCACCACAGGCGCTCCTGCATGCTGCAATTGTGGCCACCACGAGGAATCACCACGGCTGACTCTTCCATACGGGTAGAACCATCGTCACCTCCTTGCCTCCTTCGGAACCGGGCCGAGGCGGGAAGATGCCCCTCCATCCATTGTAGCAGTTGCGATCGGCCTGTCATTGGTGGTTGGCCACAGAAGATTTATGTGTGTGTTTTAGGTTTCTTTTTCTGTTGGCAGATATTATATATAGCTGTCGCCTGTCTCTCAGGGTCGGAAATAAAGGCAAGGTACTATCGATCGGCAATCCTCGCGGGGCTCCTCGAGAGTCGAGAGTCGAGACTCGAGCCCCAGCTTCCTCATGTGCAGAGTCATGACCCTCGGGGCTCGGGTCTCGATTCTATTGTAGCTAGAGTCTAGTAGAGTCTAGAGTAGACTGTCCAGAGTCCACTAGAGTCCAGACTCCAGTCACCACTCACCACTCACCAGTGGGCAGTGTCCTCGCAGCTCTCTACATAGTAGCTAGCGATCGAGGAATACGATCGTATGATCGGCGACATCGGCGGCTCGGCCTTCCTCGTTGTTGGCTGTTTGATGTTTCTAAATTCAAAATTAAATATTTTTCAAAAATAGATGGATTTGTCAAAATAGAAATGATCATTATTATGGGTTAGTGAATAATTGAAAATAATTACTGGTCGGTTCGCTAGCAATTTTCTTCTTTAGGGTTATGTATTGTATTTTGAATTCAGAGGACGCCTAAAAGTGGATTTAAACTGGTTGTCAGTAAGGAGGACAGAGGTAATTATTATTCATTGTCCAAACTCCAAATACCTCTAAACGAAACCGTCCATAGCAACAACTGTACCCCACAGAACCGGGCCAGGCGCCGGCCGCCAGGGCAGCAGACTATAGCTAGCTAGCCCGTAGCCGGGGCCCGGGGTGCCTCTACTGTTGTCTGTTCCTCTCTGTCTCTGGGGTCTGCTGGCCACTCCCCAGTCCCCACGCTGCACGCACCATTGCTCGCTAGTTGCGGCATTGTTTTGCCTCGCCCCGCAGACTTGAGAGACCCACTTTTCCCTCGGCATAGAGTTCTGATGCCTCTCCTTTGTCCAGCCTTTGTCCAGCCTGGCAGCAGATTTGGATTTTACTGGTTGATGGTTGTCCTTGCATGTTTTTCTGTTGGTAACTGTGTTGTTACTGCTTTGTGTTAACAAGGATAACGATTTCGAATGTATAGCACCATGAAAGGTTCCCAAAAGAAATCAAAGTCTCAACGTAGAAAAACGTTCAATGCTGGGGATCGTGCCGAAGCTTATTACGTAGACAAGAAGGGTGTTGGTGCCTGGTAAGTGTAAAGTAAAGATTTGCCCTTGATTCCTATACCTGTACAACTATGCTAACATACGGAAATGGAATGTTAAGGTACGTCGTGAAAATATTAGAACTTAATGAACAAAAGAATATGGCTTTGTGCCATTTCAATGGCTTTGCAAAGCGCCATGATCAATGGTTCCAGCTTAGCGAGCTTCGCCCAGCAAAGACTCCCGCAAAACTGAAGGAGAAAAAAGCGAAGAAAAGTCTGATTACGCATTATTATGACGTTGTAAAAGATCCCAAAGACAAACAGTTGGATGAAAATAAGCGACTGGAAATTAAAAAACGCCCTCTTGAGGCAGAAGGATTTGTAGACTTCTTAAAATCTATCGATCAAGGCGATGCTACAGGTACAATGAGATTAAAGTTGAAAAGGTTGTTTTCAGAATCTCTATCCAGCTCGCCGAATGATGGAAATGGGCCTTCGGCTGTTCCGGCTAGCAAAAAAGCAAAACATGCCAATGGTGTTGCCATAGATACAAAAGACGAAGAGGAAGAAGATTTGAGTGTCTCTAGAACCACCGAACCGCTTGTTACGGTGGTGAGCAAAGAAACGGCAAGCGAATCGTCTAAAGGCACTTCCAGTAGCAAGTGTGCGAAAAAAAATGCGTCGTCGAAGAAATGTAAAGACACGTCTAAGGAACAGGTAACGGACAAAGAGAAGAGAAAGAAAAGTGCTTGGAAGTACTATTATTTGCCAGAAGAAGTTCCGAACAGAGAGGCGCCGGAAAAGCAAAGGTTGCTTATGAAAGCGAAGCCTTCCGAATCCCTTGAATTTTTATCGTTTCTAGAGTCTGCTGGTGCTCTTAGTTCCTCTGGAATGGAGAGAATTATGTTGAAAAAGGCTTTTGAAGTAAGCTTACTTAGTCCAACCATAGAACAAGAAGTCATCTTAACTTGCCATGAACAACCCAAAGAGAAGAGCATTTCTACCAAACCAAATTCCAAAAAGTCTAAAGTGAGAAAAGGAAAAGGCAAAGAATCAAGTCGTGTGAAGCAAAATATAATTACGTGGCCTAAGTCTGGATGTGGCGAAGCAGAGGAGAAAATGTACGATCCCCCCAAGACCCAAGAAAAGGCTCTCGTAAAGCTACAATCCAAAAAGACTGTGAAACCCCGAAAAATCAAAAACAAGAAAGTTGAAAGATTAGAACAACAGTCAGATGTTGTGACATCCTTAGAAACGAGTAGAGAAGAATCAGTTCAAGGAGAAAGTATCAGTTATGCTGAAGGTTCTGACAATCCGCTTGAAGAGTTAGGAACGGATAAGGAACTTTTCGATACTTTCGTTTCGTGTGGACTGGCTGGGGTGGATGAGAAGGCCGGCAATTTGTGGCGATACGCAGTTAATTGTGATGGATGCAGTGCTGTTCTTGCAAATGAGAGGTATTACTGCACGTCATGCGAGGTTGTCAAGAGAGAAGCGGGGGCATTGGGTTCTGCTAGTGAAGAATATGTAAGTAGCAGTTTTGATTTATGCCTAAGATGCTTCGAAAGTAACAATTATCGTCACGAGCATCCTCGCGAAAGCTTCAAAATTGATAAATTTTCTTCAAATTTTACGATGGAAACCCCCTTAAGAGTCAATGATCGGGTAAATGTGAGCGAGACTCGAAAAGCCGAAAATATTCTCTTGTACAAGCTATATATCGATGTCTTCAAAACTATTCTCGCTGAGCAAAGGCCAATGCTCGGGCATCAATCGTCGCTATTCCTTGGTGCCTTACAAAGCATTGTAGACGGTGGCTACGCTCTCCCTGATCTTTTTGATCTCAGATACCCAAGAGATGCGGCTGAGTCCTCGAAACGCCTTTCCATTCTAAATATGTTTATTCGCGATTCTAAGCAAGTGTGTTCTTTTTGTAAAGGGCATTCGCGCTCTCCGTCATTGAAAGTTCGTGAAATGAAGTTTATCGAAGTCCCATTGTTGGCTCTTAATAGAAAACAGGCAAATATATATATATTGAAGCTGAAAAGCCTTGAAATGGGCCAACCTCTTAGTGATATTGTGTTGAGGGAAAGCGTTAACTCCTCTGCGAAAGGATGCCTCTTTAGGCATATTTGGGCCCACGAAGATTGTGCTCGATTTTCCCCTGAGGTAATTGTCAGTAAGGATAAAACATTGTGGTACAACATAATAACTGCATGTCAAAGAACTGTACAGCTCCATTGCAAACTCTGTCGAAAAACTGGTGCTACCATCGGCTGCTTCAACCCGAGTTGCAAAAATACATATCACCTCCTTTGTATTCAAAAAATGCCCAATTCAAAGCGTGACTTATCGTTTTTTGAAGATGGAAACATCTTTTGGTGCCCTTCATGCGAAAAAAAGAGTTACAAAAATCAAACTGAAGTGTTTCGCTGTGATAACTGCAATGAGACGCTAGACGACTACAGGTACATGTGCCGCCACTGTGAAACTAATAGATATCCATGGTCTAGCTTTGACGTATGCGAAAGTTGCTTTGGTAATAATGCAGTTTTTGAAGACTCGTCCCCAGAAAATGTCACAAAAGGGCATATACATCATCATCCCAAAGAAAGCTTTATTAGAAAAGGGGTGGAAGTTTATGTAGAGGAAACTGAACAAAGCGAAATCCCACAGGAAAAGGACAAAACTATTGCTAAGAAAAATGATGAAGAAGTAACACCATTTTGTGCATGTTGTAGTTGTTTCAGTGATGAATGGTTTGTCTACGTTAATGATATTCTTCTGTGTCCATTGTGCTTCCGGATATTTTCTTTTCAGACGAATAGTGCAAAAGGAATACAATACTTTGATGGTGTCCGAAAAATTCGCGCGGAAATGGCTGCTGACGGAGGTGATGATGCTGCCTATTTTGAAGATATTCTTAATTCTATGGCCGTTGCCCGTGAAGAGACCAATAATTCCAAGCGCATAGATAGGTTGAAAATACTCATTCCACTAATATATTCTTTTCAAAAAATGGGTTTACTTCCAAAAAAAACGTCAGAGTTCTTCGACGAAACTAGTGACTCTCTTGGTCTAATTGAAGATGATAGAGAAGCTTTAAGCGACGCTGATAAATTTGTAACAAAGATGGAAGACTATGATCATAAATCGTATTTTACTAGGACTGCACTTGGTGAAGTCATTTCCCAGGCTCTGGAACCGAGAATTGTGCGAAGAGAAGCGACATCATCTGCGGCTCTGGATGATGCTCAAGATTCTGGTGATGCACGCACTTCCCCCGATGCAGATAAGGAGTCTACCGAAGAAAATGAGTGTGATACAGCCCCGTATACTCTAGAAGGAGAAGCCTTGAGGAGTCATAGTTCCTTCAACTCTAATTCTGAGCGTGAACAGTTAAATGAAAATCTATGTGAGCTCTCCCATGTAAATGAAGACGCGGCGAAGACAGTAAGTCAAATTTCAAAGGCAGATACACTTTCATCACCTTCGACTTCAATTTCCATCTTTGATGATAATTCGCCAGGGGAGCCGAAGAAAGGTCTGCAAGGTTTCCAAAAAGACGAAGATGAAGATATTTCCGAATGCAACCGCATGGATTCCCATATGTCGTTAGATAGTAACGCCAAAGACCACCAGCCGTCCATTCCCCCAGAGGAAAGTCAATGCCAGGAAACCTACTCTAAGAGTGAAGAACCCCTTCCCAGATCATTTAACCTGAAGCCGCTCGACTCGTACGAGCCTACTGCGGAGCAAATGTACTCTACAGTCTTTTCGGGTACATATTTCGATATTCCGGGAAGGGCTCCAAGGTGGGCAACGCACCATGGGGCCACTGATTACCAAGGAACTTGGATACCTCAAATTCCTCGATTTGCTATCCAAAAATACTCGAAACCAAACGATTTAGTTCTAAGTAACTTTATGGGAAGAGGTTCTGATCTTATTGAGTCTTGGCTTAATGGCCGATACTGTGTGGGGATCGACATTAACCCAAAGTCTTTAAATATAACCCAAAAAAACCTCTCATTTATTCTTCCGGAGAATGGTCGGAAAGTCACTAACATCTACAATCGCCCACTCTTGATTCAAGGAGATTCACGAAACTTGCATGGTCCCATTTTCGCTAGTGATAAGTTTGATCTTGTCTTAAGCCACCCCCCTTACCATCAGGCCATTCTATATTCAGTTGGGATTCCAGGGGACCTTTCATTGCATAGCTCCCTTCCTGCATTTATGAAAAACTATCGACTAGTGATTGGCGAATCTCTCAGAGTTTTAAAACCGGAAAAAACATGTCTCCTGTGCATAGGAGACAACCGCGAGCACTGTTACATACAGCCTTTGGGTTTTGAGATGATTTTAGAATATCTGAAGTGTGGCTTTGTCATCAAGGAGCTCATTATCAAGAGACAGCGGAATTGCGCTGGAACTATTGATTCTGGGGTAACCCTTTCTATCATTCATGGCTTTTTGCTGATGTCACATGAATATGTTGTTGTCTTTCAAAAACCAAAGTACTGGGAACCAAACCTTAGCAGTCTTCGTTGTGAAAGTGCCTTTTTTTCAAAATATTTCTCTGTAGAAAGAAGTTTATTTTTGGACCCTGACCCAAGACCTGTTACTATTAGGATGAAGCAGAGAACTGTGCCTGAAAGACCTATTTTGTGGAAGCCGGAAGTAGATGGAACCGTATGGGAATTTGAAGTTAACGAAGATGTCAGTATTGTTAATCAAGTTCTTACAAAGTGCGTGGAAAGGTTTGCCGTTCGTCGGGATGGTCTTGTTTTCAATGAATTTGTGTGGGAAGATGGATGGATTGCTCGAGGGAACAAAGAAAGTATGCATTTTGAAGGACGTCAAAGGAGATGCAGTGAGGACATTGTGAATGGAATTTCTCTTGCATCATTACATACGGCCAGACGAGGCCCTGTTAGTGCGTCTGGCTTTGCAATGAACTATGAAAAGTATTTTGCCGATGAAGTAGATGATGGCGAGGGCAGCGGAAGCGATAATGCAGTAAGCGATCGAGCAGACGATGTTGATAGTGAAGAGCCCACAGAGGGACGAGAATTGTCCGAATACGAGCGCAAACGAATGAAAAACATAGAGGCAAACAATGAGCTCTTAAAGAACCTTGGCCTGCATTCGAGAACTACCCGTGAGGACTTTCTGAGTGATATAATTAATGCCGAAGTAGTCGAGGAATGGACAATCTCTTCCGAAGACGATAACATATCTTTAAGTGAATCTCATAGAAGTAATGAAACGCTTTCGAAGGAAGCCGAGCATCCAAGCCGACTTTCTCTTGCCTTTGTTCCGCATGTTGACAAGTTTTCCCCACTTTGTGAAATGTCAACCAATGTCCTTGATGCCTTGGAAGTATATAGGTCATTTATTAAGAAAATTGCGAAAGAATGCTCTGAGAAACTGCATCGTAGAGGGTCCGTTGTGTTTGGCTGTCAGGACTTTTATGTTCCCTGCGAGTACCCGAAAACCGATATAAAGAGGCCATCTGAACTGGAAGATATTTGGAATGACCATAGCTTTGTAAAGCAGCAAAGAGGCAAAGACTTTTATGGTAGCTCAGCTCTTTTGGTGGGAAATACAGAGTTGTGTCCACTGAGTGTAATCATCTTTGAAGACCTAAAACTGGCATTCAAAGAATGCAACTCTCGTTTACGCTTGAAAGAGATAATAACAGTTGTAGCTAAAAGCAGAGAGGAAATTTCATCAAAACCCTCTTCCTCTCCAACCACTGTTACCAATTCACCGTCGGAAATGGAAAACGAAGACCCCCTGAAAATCAAACACTGCATATATTTTGTATATGTCAAACAATAAAGAACAAAACAGTGGCACGTGAAAAGGTGAAACATATTGTAAATAGAATACCGAATTGGAGTGTAGATTGAGTGCAGAAGGGCAAAAACCCTAAAGGAATGGGTCTTTGAGAGTGTTTTAGGCGTTGGTCGCGTGTCCACTGTCCAGTGCAGACGTTAAAACCCTCCACGAGGGTTTCACAATAAAACACTCTTTCAGTTTTTGGTCAATATTGTGTTATCGAAATAAGTTCTGCGTTACATGAAAACTTATTGATCTTTACCTTGTGTGGATTATATTAGTTGGTGAATATGTTCCAGGCACAGATTGAAGCCATCAAGGAAAAGAGAGAGGGGGGGAGGAAATGTTTGGCTCGTACTGGGTTGCTTGAATTTGGAGGAGCCGAAGGGGAATCTTCGCCAAAGCAATGTCCGACTCCAGCATTTGTACTTCAGACATCAAGAGGAGCACCTCCTTATATCACGCCGGATCTACTGGCAGATGCACTAGAGACCTCAAACTCATCCTCGCCTATTTTCCAGTCCAGTGTTCTCTCTCTCTTTGAACACCACCAAGGGGTGGAGACTCTTCGAAGTTTTGGAAAAGGGGCGGCTGAGTTTTGGGCTCTTCCCGGGTCCAAATGTGGTCAGAACAAGACCACAAGTGGAAGAAAGGTCCCATCCCCGATAGTTTATTGTACAGTGAGAGATTTGTTAGATGAAAGCCCCCGAAGTGGTGATGCTGAATTTGCCGCCGGTGAAAAAAGTGGGGCCATTTCCGTGCTGACGTCTAATGGGCGGAAGAAGATAACTAGCAAAGAGTATGTTTGCAACCTTGTTGATCAAGCAATGAAGCCAGACTTGTACAGTGCCTTGCCTGACAATGTGTTCGTTCAGAATCCGGGGGAAAAGCGCCTGCAAAAGTCTGTTGACAGAACTTTGAGATATCTCGGGGAGTGTATTCAATATGAAAAGGATCTCAGAGAAAAGGGAAAAGTGGGGGCGCGTTACTTGCTGGCGGTTGTGCAAGGAAACAGCAAAGATGCCGAGCGATCACGGTCGTTGATGGAGACTTTAAAGAAAATTGCTGAAGCACCTGAAGGGTTGATTGCAGGTTTTGCGTTTGAGGGATTTGGTTTGGGGGAGCCTGCTAGTGTGAGAGAAGGTCAATTGCGTTCATGTTGGGATATTCTATCAAGGGCTAACGAAGGAGAAAAAGACTCTGGTGCCTCTGTTGTCAGCAGTCTTCTTCGCGTTGTGCATGGGATGAGGTCTGTGCACGATGTTTTAGGATGTATAATGGAGGGGGGTGTCGATGTTTTTGATGCAGTGTACCCAATCACTCTTGCAGAGATGGGCTGTGCTCTGGTTCTACCTGAGGGATTCAGTAAAGCAGCCCATGTTAGTGAAAATGAGATGTGGGAAAATTGGTCATTTGAAGGAGATACACCATTGGGAAGCTATATTCTTTCCCTTTGGGATGGGAATGCGTGTGCAGCTGCTAAGGAACCTATTTCTGCTGGATGTTCCTGTCTTTGTTGTCAAAGACACACTCGTGCATATGTTCAGCACCTTTTGAATACACATGAAATGCTCGGCCCGGTCCTACTTTCTATTCACAACCTTCATTGGTGGACTTCGTTTTTCAAAGCTATCCGTTTTAATATCGAGAATGGTACTTTCGTTAATTTTTGTGCAAGATGGGGTTATAAATAAATAGATGGATGGATATTGAAACATACTTGGGAAATCACTTGCTAACTGTCCCTTATGCTGTACTTTTATTAGAACCCTTTACTGTTGGTCTTGCAGGAACACCTCCAGCAGGTGTACCAGGCCTTGTAGGTGGACCTCGAGCTAATGGTACACGCAGTACTGCCTCAATTGAGTTAATCAATGTATCAAAATACTTCTTCGTCTCTTCCATTTCGAATTTGTTTCTTTCCCCTTCAATCAGCGTTTTCCATTCCGCCAATTTTGCCCGTACACGTTCCATTTTCGCTTTTGTCTCGGATGGCTTTCCTGGAAGCCCATTACTCAAATTACCCCTCGCCCAATAATGCCTAAGAAGTTCTTCAACAGCAAATGTGTATCGGATTAGAAGCTTCCTAGAAGAATCGGGAAGCACTTCAACCGGTGGATCAAGCGATTGAGGTTTTCCATGGAGTCCACTTTGACCTGCCGCGTTGCATTTGCCAGCCAGGTACTTAATCACGCTCAAAGAAACATCATTCAAGCATTCTAAACCGGACTCTGGTTCAATACCCCCAGAGCCTGTGGCACTTTGATAAAGTTTGGGAGACCAAGCATCCAAAGATGCACAAAAACGCTTCATTCCTTTCCGCCTTTCTTCTGCAGCAGCTTCATCATCCTTACTCAACTTTCGTTTCCCAATTGTGCCACCAGCGACCCCAGTTTTCAGCCCTGATAGGTTTTGCATGTACGCATGAGCATCATTGATATTGAGCGACATATATGGGCTATCACTTTCCCCAACAAGATCATCATATATAACAGCATCTTTAAAAACATCTACATTTACAATGCCGTTGGTTGGGGTCTCACCCTCACCTTTATCCTTCGTCGATTGCTGCTCATTTAACTTGACCTTTTCCTTGCCAGACTTTTTCAATTGTTCGCTAGTGGGTGGCCCGACTTTGTCATTTAAGGAATTCAACACAAGCGTAGAATGTCTGTTAAAGATTTGCAGAACATGGGATTCGTCCCTTACTTTAACCGGAGCATTTTTACCCTTGCCAACAGTTTCCAATCTCGTGGCAATATCCCCCTCACGAGTGTCTGTTTCGCACAGTTGCCCATATCCTGATCTGCCACGTGAACCACTGTGACCCTCTAGCGAGTTATCTGCACTCAAGGTCAAATCCACCAGTGTATCCTGTACGCGTCGCTGTTTCAATTTGTCATAGTCATCATCCCCATCCGCACAGTGTGCAAAAATATCATCATTTCCCCTTTTGCCACCTTTTGTGGTAGCTGGTTTGCCGCCCGCTGCTTGCGTACGATACTTATTAAAAGTTCGCGACTCAAAATACTTTCTCCAAAACTCTTTTTCGCTCATTTTGTCCGGTACATAAAGCTCATATAAGCGCTTTACAGCAGGATGTGTTACAAAAATGGAGCGAATAACGGCAGCCGTCAACACATATTTGAAATTATTACACCCATTGTCAAGCTCAGGACGAACGTCGGCCAAAAAGGCGGAAGACACTCCCTGTTTTAACTCGAACTGCGATCCATCGCTTTCGTTGACAAATCCTCCCCCTGTATTCCCTTTCCCCGAATCAAGAAGATTCCTTCGTGTATTCCAAAATTCTTCTTCACTGATTGGCCCTTTGGTTACAATATCGTTATATACCTGCCGCAAATCTGCATCCTGGGCTAGAACCCGCGCCCTTTTTTTGAGCTCTTCGGGAACATTTGCTTCCGCGAGCAGTATTGCAGCCGGGGTGGCCGGCCGTGAGGAAGAAGCAGATCCTCCTTCCGCTCCAGGAGGCTGCAATTTTTGATTCTTAATAATCAGCTGTTGAAAGCATTCCTTAACTTTAGTTCTGTCCTTCAAAGCATCTTTTCCATTAAAATGAAAACCAGCAGGGGGCCGCTCCTCTTGATGAAACACAAGCTGCATTTGCAGCTTAGGCTTTGAGTCTGGATTCACCTTTTGCAGTTTAATTTCCGGGTATGAGATTTTCAATTTGGGATTATCTACATCAAGCTTTCCATCTCTAATAGCACACCACACAACCTTTTTCCTGGTCACAAACATAATCCCTTCTTCTCCCCGATGACGAGTTTGCACCCGTGCAAGAAGCTCTTCCCCTGCCCCAATAAACGGCAACACTTCAGACTTGCTCTTTCCATTCATGGCGCCCTCTCAACTCTATGTTTACCTCTCCGCGTCTAGATTGATATGGCTTTCTAACCCACAACACATGCCACTATGATTCAGGATGTACAGAATACCATACTAAGCATACCCGCTCTTCCATCAAGCAAAGAAGGATCAAGCAAAGAAGGATCCTATCCAAGACACACACACCAAAAGGGTTGATAAATCTCTCTCCACTACTATACTGCGTGTTTCAACAAGTCACAACTTTGGTCACAAGTAACGCCGTTCTAATTTCTAGACTATTATAATTTATAGTACTCCCAGGTCATTCCTCCCTGAGTACTCCAGTCTTCTTGCTATTCTAGGGTTGGGTGTTTGTGCTCTTACATCGCTTGAAGCAAAATTTCAAAAACTGGCTTCCTTCTTTGCAAATGTGCAGTCCTTTATTTTTTATACTTTTGTTGCGTACACGGTACATCCTATACATACGCGGGTGTTGGTATCTTAAAAGTCAGGCCTGCTGCGGTGTGGAATGGGTATAGTGGCATCGGGTAGTGCCCACACTTTCGAGAGGTGCTCAGTGTAGTCTTTTGGTCCACAATACACATGCTCATAATCACTCCCAAGCCGTCCTCCGATGCCGAAGATGTGCTCTTTCTTCATTCCAAATTCTGTATAGGCTTGCATATCAGTAGCAGTATTTCCATATGCATGAACAACGTCCAGGCCACGCTTTTTCAACAGCTGCATATACTTGAGCTTGAACACACCGACAGATGCGTACACAGGGAGCGTGGGTGCATGATCAGCAGTGTGGTGAATTGCTCCGGCTGGGAACCCGTGACGAACAAGCCATTCACGAGTCAAGTTATAAAACGACCCTGCACGGCCGCTGACATATAGAGGAAGAAATCCTTTGGCAGCCCAAGATCGCACAAGTGAAACAGCTCCGCGTCTAAGCTTAATATCATGTTTCATGTTAACCGCGTCTTTCAAAGCTTGTTGAACAACTTCTTCATCGCCAGGGGTCAACGTACCATCAATGTCGTACACAATGCATCCAGTCCCTCTTTCCACGATGAAAACTGAGCCTTGTGCCAAAGAGTAGTCGCTCTGCATTACCATACGTACCTTGTAATGTCCGACGTTTGTACTGACCCATGCAGGCAATTCAACCTGAATTTTTCCTTCGCCACACGTAACAAAAACTCCCAAAGAAGTATACTCATCGGGAGTTGCTGCATTGGAGGAAATAAAGACTTCGACTTCTGCATTGAAAGCAGCAGACTGAAAGTACTGAAAGAGACCTTCAATCTTGTGCGGTTTGCTAAATGCCCCGCGAATGTCAGAATGAGTTCGCTTAACAACAAAGATATTGTCAAATTGACAACAGATGTGATTGGCTTCTTTAAATGCGGTTCGAATGCCCAGCGACTTACGGGTCGGTTCACCAGGGGCAACAAAATCCTCTGGTCCAAAATATGACCCAGGATCCACACTTCTGTTTACCATATTGTAGGTTACCAGCGCCTGAATGCGCCCATACACAGCGTCTTTGTTCAGTACAGTGTCTTTGCGCTTCGCCAGCTGAGGAGCAATTGTAATTATCTTTTCCGTCTTCGTTCCGGACAAAAGAGCAGACACTGGTAACGATGCATAACCAACTTCGGAGTTGTCACTCCTGTTAACGAGTGTAAACTTAACAATTGCGTTCGACCGACAAATCACAAAATGAAGCTTCTTGTCAAACATGGGATCTGTGCTCTCCTCACTACTTTTAGCCTTCAATGACTCTGGTCCACACTCCGCAAGAAGGTGATATTTCTTGGCACCCGACTTAATCTGGAAACCTTGAATGATATCAATTTCTAAGTGGGCCACAAAAGGCTCAACATGCAAACTGCGCTCCTCTCTATCCAATGCTCTCTCTACCATTTCATACACATCGGGATGCATAGTCGTTGCCCGAATAAGCAAGTTGCGGCACAGTTCAAGATCAGCCGAATTTAAGACATCTTCCAGCTTCTCCATTCTCATTTTGCAAGCATTCCCAGTAAAAATGTAGTACATATTGTTATCTCGAAATGATTTCGTATCCGACGTAATGTGTCGAATGTAACCTCGGTTCATCAAAGTTTGACCAACCTTCCAAGCCACATTGCGTTCTTCTGTTTTCATATACGACATAATCCAATCTACAGCTTCACTACCAATAAAAAACACGGCATGATGATTATCTCCCCCTTTGTTGTCAATAGGATACGTGGGGCAGTTATGAACGAACTTTGTTGTGAGCTCCTGCAAAGACTCCTCAGAGATTCCAATCTCCTCAATGCCCACACGAACCTCTTTCGTTTTCTTAACTTTGATGAGCATATTCGCTTGGTTTAGATGGGAAACATTCACCACTGCAGGCTTTTGTTTCCATGGCTCTCCATCCACTTGCATTGCAATACCTTTCTTTTTCAAAATCTTAAACATCACATGTTTGCCCTGACCAAGACGAATACCGGAAGAGAGTTTGGCTTGAATGCGGCCCATGTGCAACACACCTTTGACACCTACCAACTCTACCAAACCGTCTTCGAATGTCTGTGGGGCATAACCATCCTTCTTCTTACCCCAAAAGTCTGCGCCAGCAGAATAACTAGGAATATTTAATACAATAACGGCATCGATATCCTTGCTAATGGTAACTTGCTTTCCATCAAGAAAAACAACCAAATTGTCACAGAGCTTTTTACGAGCAAACATCGCTTTGGAAGAGAAATGAACATACATCATCTTGTTTTTCGTCTGGTTATTGTATGATTTTGGGTTTGCCTCCCTATCTTCGTGAAACATTAGAGCAATCTTTGCATCCACACCAATACTCATGTAATTGTTCATTACGAGATGTTTGTTCTCACCATCCCCATCCTTATCATCGGCCGTGACATCAATATTCCACCTGTCCATTTTCGTTACAGGGCTGTTAGACATTTTTGAAAGTCTTTCAGTGATGGATCCTTTAGGAGCCCCAGCACCCCAACCCATTACGCGAGACAAATCATTACCTGTACCTAGGGGTATAATCGCAACAGGGGGCTTCGGTTTATCTCCGTAGTCAATAGTATCCATTACCGAGAGAACCCAGCCAACAGTTCCATCACCTCCACATGCGAGAATAAAGTGTTTCGGGACATCTTTAAACTGTAGCAATCCTTTCTTCGGGCCCCCATCACTCAAATCATAAACCTGGCACTCGTGTAGGTTCTTGCGAAAACTCTCCAAAATCTTCGACCCCTGTTGTCCTCCTGACTTTTTGTTAATAAAAACCAAAATAGGAGTTTGCTGAGGCCCAAGGTTTTTAATCCTGTACTCAAACTGACTACCAGCAGCATTCTTTACCACATTGGAGTCGCTAAGCAAAAAACTATGACCACTATCCTTTTCGACATCAAATTCCAAAGATCTATTGGATGAGATTGAGGCAGAATCATCATCATTCAATGCCTCAGTAGACAAATACATATTGCTAGAATCAAAGGCATTATCAATGCTGCAACACACTTTGTAAAGCGAAGATTCATCAGCATTAAAGTCTCTGCTTCCGTCAGCGGCGTTTAAAACGTTCATATGAACAAGGCATTGACCATAATCAGCAGCAGATTCCGATGAACCTTCGGTCACATTGTCCATGATCCACTTTTGCACTTCCTCGCCTACTCAACAAACAGCACCACACAAATGACAAATATAAAGCATAAATAATACAGGACCCTTAGCATTCTCAACAAACAACAGGACACACTTACCTGAAACACACATAGCCTTTGACCCGTCGGCCATATCAGCTTCGTGGGAAGCAGTCAATTCAAGGGTCATTTGCTTGAATTTTCCCACCAATTCGGTATCAAGGTCGCCCTGCAACCCGGAAGAATCTTTACTATTTAACATTTTTTCGTTAAAACAACAAAATAACAGGGAAGCAAAAACACAAAACAAAAAAAATAACAAAAAGCCCTGCTATGGCAAAAAGAATACACAAAGCTTTCAACGAACCGCTTGCAATCAACAGTAAACCAAACAATCGTAATCAAATCAACGCAGGTCCAGTCCAAATCTTGTATAGAACCAAACCGTCCCCCAAATTACTCCCAGCCCCCACTAAATATCAGCTATGTGGTCCTTGCCCGGGCCCAATAATGACGAAACACAAATTGAGTACTACTAGCCGGGGGTACAGGCCCAGGTGATAAAGCGCCCCATTTCATAATCTCCATTCTCATTTACTTTTATCGTAGATCCCCTAATCCCCAGGGTCACTGGATAGTCCATAATCGAGAGATCCCTCAGATTCCAGTGATCATCTCGCCAGCTGATCATTTTTAGGGGTGTGATTGCGGTTTCTGCTAAACCATCAATCATGACCAAACCCCATGACTCAATTGGCCCCGGAACTGACACCGCTTTAGTAATCTCTTTGTTTTCAGGATTTGCCTAGTGCTGCATAAACAGTTGGGGGTTGAGGCCTGCGGGTGGCGTGTAATGTGTAGTGTTGTGCCCTAGAATTCTGTAAATGTACACGAGGCCATGCCTACAGAAGATCAAACAATGGCTGTCAATATAATGGCGCAGCCGGGGGATGCAGAGCAGAACCAGGAGAGGAATGCTGCGCAAGAAGAGGAGTTGAGAGTTGTTTTGACTCAAAGCTTGAGCGATGATACGAAAGACCCTTTAGATTTCTCTGCATCCGGTATTAATACAACCAATAGAAATGCCACAACATGTGCATCAATGGAAAACAACCATTCGCGACATATTCCCTACAAAGGGGATGAATCTAAGATTAAATCCCGAAAAGATGCTTTTGCACAAAAGGTATTCGGATTTACGTTTTTCTCGAATACCACGTACAATCTCTTGCTTTGGATGCTGTTACTTTCTTTCGTTCCGTCTGTTGCTAGTGCCATTTATTTTGGGATAGTTCCACTCTTTGATCCTTACGAGTCATTTAGGCACAAAGCCACTTGGGTGTTTTTCGTGCAGCCAGGTACCTTCACCCTCCTGTCTTGGCTTATTATTTCCATGTTCTTTGCGACCCTCGACGAGGATAGACCGTGGAGACCTTTTCGTTCGTGGGGTTACATGCTGATAGTTATCTACTGTGCAGAAGTCCTTGTGGTGGGTACAACAGTGGCCATCCATGATCCTTGGTCATGTAATGGTGTTGTTGGGCTTTTTATTTCATTGTACGGAACTGTGCTCCTGCTTTACTTTTCGGACCAGAAGAAATTTGCGTGCAATGTTGATTTGTTCAAGTCAAAATTGTCTTTGTTTACAAAAATTTTGAGCTTCTTTTTTTTGTATATTGTGATTCTTTCCTTGTATGTCATTGGATTTAGTGAAGTGGGAAGCATACTCCAGGTCGTACTTACTATATCCCTTGAATTGCTTGTATTTATCTTTAAAAAGATATTGCTTGCCTATACTGATGCTCTTCCTTTAGAAATGAGCATGATTTTTGCGGGCCTGTGGCTGGAGAATTTGAATGACATGTTTCAAACACTTGCGTACCCAAGTGTTCATTCGCCGGGGATAGTCTTTGTTGTACTATGGGTTGTTAAAACGGGTGGAAATATTGCATATCTTCTCTTCTTAACCGATATCTGGTTTCGCTTTCGGGTATGGATAAAGGCCTTTTTTAAAGGACAGAAGGGTGTGCCCATCTTTGAGGATATTGATCCTGATGACCGAGGTCATTCTAATATTCGACCGGGCTATCGGCGACGTCAGACTTGGTTCTTCAGTTTCAAGATTATTAGTCAGTTATCATCAGCCATTTTTTTTCTTGTGAATATTCCCATTTTGCGGTTTGGTTACAACAATGATTTTTATCCTTTTAGTAGCGGCACAGTGAACTTTACAACAGAAATTTCAGTTGAAAATGATGGCGAATTGAACTCCTCCAACTTTCGAAACGCAATGTTGTATGCTGTGTCGTTTTTGTTTGCTGCATTTGTTTCAGGGGTGATTGGGAAATGGTTACTCAAGAAGTACAGACGCGTTGTCTATGACAAGATTTATGAATCAATTGCTCGCAAATCAAAAGAGGGCTCTTATAATTCTTTTCTGTTTGCTATCCTGACAACAAATGCATTTATGTCAATGACAATTGTTCAATACCAGCAAAGAGTGTATTTCTTTTAATGAAAAAAGGTTTTCGCCGTGTGCTTTGTCATTGCAAGGTTGATTTCTTGAAACGTATTTGGAAAAAAGATAATTTAAATATGTTAATTTATTGTTCTGTGAGAACTGTTTGTTGTTGGCTGCCTCTTCATGCTAGTGGACTCTAGTGACTCTAGTGTGACTTATTGTTGCACTGGATGTTGAACATTGCAATGGTTATGGTCGAAGTTGGTATAAGAGTGACTGTCGAACAGAATATCGAGCACTTTCGCCCACTCGTTTGTTAAAAAAGTCCATTTCAATCTGTGTCTTCATATCAAACTCTTTGATGTCTTCAGGCAAGAACAGATTGCATGAACTTCCGTAGTTGATTTTATCTTTGATATTGGTAATGAAGTTCTGTTCGCTTCTTAGTTTCGATTCTCTGAAAAATTTTTGTATCAGTCTAGCAGCTCTTACTTTTTCAGCGCGAGACTTCGTAGTTTCCTTTTCAAATCCCCGGTATTTCTTTAGCGTTGGAAACGCTGCAATCATTTTGTGTTCTAGTTCCTCTGATACTGAATCAGGAAGTTCGACATTGCCGTATACCCGCTTCAATAAACACTTAAGCACATCAAGTAAATGTGCTTTTTCATCATAAAGGGGTATTTCTAGTGCCAGCACGGTTTCCTCGCTCTCATCCTTGTTACCAAACGGAGGTTCTAGACTTGATAAAAATGGCAATAGCTTATCAGAACTAATTGTGTGGGTGGCTTTTGGATCAAACTCTTCCCATAGAGCTATAAAGTCCTCGAAGTCTTCATCACTCACTTCTTCATCTTCTCTTCTTGCAAGTTCAAAGTTTTCCAATACGATGGCAATGTACATATTTATCACAATCAAGAATGCAATAGAAACATACGAAACGAAGAAGATAATTGCAGCTAGTCTGTTTCCACAATTGCCATTATCAAGGCCAAGATAATTCGGATCACAATCGGGAGGGCCAACCATCAGGCCATCCAAAACGTCATTCCATCCTGCGGAAGTGCTCAAGCGGAACATTGATAAAAGTGACATTCCGAAAGTTTGGAAATTAGTCATTTCATTAATACCGCTGTTGAACACTACCTCGCCAAACAAAGACATTCCAATCACTGAGTAGATAAACATGATTAGCAAAAGAAGTGACCCGATATTAACAAGTGAGGGTAAAGACAACATAAGTGTAACGAAGAGCCTTTTAACCCCCTCAGCCCTTTTGAGCAGTCTTAATATTCGACCAATTCTAAGCACACGGACAATTCTTATAAGAGTGGGATTAATGATGGCTGTTGATCCCATTTCTTCAATAATTACTCCTGCAATAGAAAGTAAACAAATGATGAAATCAAACTGATTCCATCCTTTTGTAAAGTAATGAAGACGAAATGCTAATAGCTTGAGAATGGCCTCAACGATGTAAATTCCCGTAAATATGAAATTCGAAATGCGCAAAAATTCCGTGACTCCATCAGACTGTTGGTAGTGTTGCGCTGTCATTGTCATCAAGTTGACAACAATGATACCCATGATAATTATTTCAAATTGTGATGACATGCAGTATTCATACAATGAAGCAGCCCATTTTTGCTTGGGAACTGGAATTTGCTTTTCAGGCCTTGCATTCGTGCACATTTTTCTCGTTGCCTCGACCCATTTCACTTGGTCTTCTGTAAGAAACCCATGACCTTCAAAATTCTTTTTCATCTTATTGAAATTATCAAGAATCACACCAATAAAAAGATTCAGGGAGAAGAAGGAACCGAAAATAATGAAAACAACGTAGAACATATACGCCGCCTCGTTATTCTTAAGTCTGGGTTGCAAGTTCAATCCCCTGGCGTCAACTGAGTCATCGAATACTTCTTGCCACCCCTCAAACGTTGCTACCTGAAAGAGAGCCAAATATCCATTTATCACATTGTCAAAATTGACTTTTGAGTTTTCCCACGAATAATTTTTAGCCAGGCACTCTGTCTTGTCATTTACGATATCAGTAGGTAGAAGAGTTGGGGGGTCTGTACTTAGGTCAAGGCACTTAAAAAACATGCCCCCAAAGTACTGCACCCCTAGTATACTGAAAATGAGCCAAAATACCATACAGACTAAGAGCACTTGGGAGATTGATGGGATTGATAACAACAAAGCATTGATAACAATTTTCATTCCTTGCCAACGACTAATAGCTTTCAGGGGGCGAAGCGCGCGCATTGTTCTAATAGACTTAAATGCACCAAGTTGCCCACCAGAAGTAAAAATATCAGCCAACGTCACTGCCACAATAAATGCATCCAGCCTGTTCCACCAACTGGAAAAATAACCACCTACTCCCAATGCATACATTTTTATAAGAAGTTCGAGGGTAAAGACGACGGCAAATATTATATTCAGAATATCCAAGGCAAAACGAAGAGTATCGCGCTTCTTGAGATTAACATCCTCAAAGCACAATGCAATAGAACTAAGCACAATAAATGTCAAAATGAAAGCGTCGAAGTATCTATGACTAATTATTTGAAGTGAAATGGCCCTTGAGCGTTTCATCCACTTGGGTTCTGGAAAGCAAAGGATAGTCTTCGGAGGCTCACTGTTAAAAAGTAAATTGCAAATCTTTTCATCGTTGCTTAAGCCATTCCCAGACCGCGCATTGCTTTTGTCATACATATCTTGCTCATTTGCCTCTTCAACCTCTTCAGCCTCTACATCAATGCACTGCTCGACAGTGCCCTCCGTTTTTTCTACCTTATCCTGACTAGAAGCTGAGGCTAGAGCAGAGTTTTCGGATTTTTCATCAATATTATTCACTTTAGGAATCGAGAGCTCGTTGAACGAATCTGATTCGGGACTCTTTTGGCTGCTGCTGAGCAAACTGTCATCATTACGTAAAGAAGATGATTGCCCTTTATCCAAAGTAAGTTCTTCGATGGGAGGCTCAGCATCTGCTGGAAGAGGGGCAACTTCTACACTTTGAAACCATCTGTAATTCACAAGCCTCTTCAGCTTTAATTTCACAATGGTTATTTGTCTACTTGCCAGAGTACTTCTTCTTCCGGCTTCAGGTGGTGTATAGTCGGAGAATGCGTTAAGCAATAGGGCGAGGAAAAGATTCAAAATTAAGAATTGTGCTATAACAATGACAGCTACATAGAAGAATACTGCCGTCCAATGGGTGACCAACATGGTTTCCCATAGAGCTTCTATCCACTCGCCGCATAATATGCGAAATATAAGCAAAAACGAGTGATAGAAATCTATAAAGCTCCATCGAGGAAGTTCCCCTTCAGGAAAATCCTCTGCCTTATATGATTCTCCAAACAATTTTTGACCTGTAACGGCAAACATGTAAATGATCAGTGCAAGTACCAGACAAAGGTTACCTACGGCCGCCAAACTATTACCAATGATAGCAATAAGGTTACGCATCGTTGGCCAAGCTTTGGCTAACTTGAACACTCTTAATAAGCGAAATGAGCGTAATGCAGAGAGCGAACCACCCACCCCAAGTTCAATGAAGCTAATTATGACAACGAGCCCATCGAGAATATTCCACTTGTCTTTCCAATAGCCCTTAAATCCCAATCCTAGAAGCTTAATTACCATTTCAAGAGCAAACACAGACAGAAAGATGTAATTGGAGATTTCTTGAAGAGATGTTAACCATTCCGGCTGGAAGGGGTGGTCCGCTGCTAGTGATAAAGTGTTCAATAATATGAAGACCATTACTGTATTATTAAACCACGACGTAGCAATTATACATTTGCACTGTTTACGGAGCTGATACCAATATCGCTTCACACCATTTTGAACGATAAACATGGATTGTTGAATTGAAAGCTTGCGGTTTGCTGGGTTCGATGGTTCTAATTCAGTAATAAGTTCATCAAAATCTGTGGCTTTTTCTTCGTTTTCCTCTTTTTCTTTCTTATCAATATCGATATTTGTCTCATAGGCCATTGTTACAACTGCTAAGACCAAATTCAACATAAAAAAGGACCCGATCCAAACCGCCAATATGAAATAGATGACGTGGTCTACACCTGCTGTGGCGAGAGTCTTTTGAAATATGTCCTCCCAGAAATCCAGTGTAACTATTTGCAGCGCATTCAATAAGCCCCACAAAAAGTTATCCCAGCTTGTATACCCAAAATTTGGATTTGGTCCTATGTTTACGCACGATATAGCAGAGTTTTGACCAAGGTATGGACAGCTTAAGCTTGTAGTTTCATTGCCACATAGAAACATATCCCCCTCCCTATATGCAACATATGCAGGATATTCCACATTAGTCAAGTTAGCCTCAGTCCCATTGAAATATTGCAACGAAAACCTTCCAAGGTCTTCCAAATGCCAATTCCGTGGTCCCGAGTATATCACGCATTTCTGCCGCAACAAACCCTCATATAGCTGAACCCCAATGATAGCAAAGATGATCATAAATGACAAAATCATCATTGAAACATCAAACAGTGCAAAAAACGAAGCTATCAACGAGTTCACCATTGTCTTTAACCCCGGTATAACAGTAATTGCCCTTAGTGCTCTAAGTACGCGGATTGTCCGTACAAATGACCAATTACCCACACCAGGAATAAAAGCCAAATACCCCAAAAGAACAACTGCAAAATCCAACCTATTCCATGAATCCCTCAGGTAAGATCCTTTATGTTGTACAAAGCCGTATGACACAATTTTCAGTATCATTTCAAGAGTAAAGATGCCCGTAAAGACAAATTCAGCAACTTCAGGAGGATTATTCATCGCCAAAAAGACACAGTTTGTAAGGATAGTCAACACTATGAGCCAGTCAAAGTATTCGTGTAGAACAGTGCTGATGCAAAGTTTTCTGAAGCTGTTGTGAATAGTGAATACATAGCAGGATCGAGACATTGGCACTTCAACAACCGCCTTTATACCCCCTATTTTGTTTGTTGAAATGGTAATACTTTCTGCCCTCTGCCTCAATCCCACTACTTTGTATTTGTCAGAGTCCATCGATGTTATAGAAGGAAGAGAACCCAATTCATCTGTGCCACCTTCATGGGCACTGTTTTCATGCGAACTTGTACTCTTCTCACCCCCGCTGTCATTATCTTCCTTACTGTCGATCGCCAGCTTGGTTGCATTTAGAAAAAAATCCACGTTATCCCTTAAAGTCTCTTTTCTATCTTTCACAACACTTCCCTCTGACATCTCACCACCCCATGACCCAAGACTGGAGCAGGAGCTGGCAGTAGCAAGGGGACCTTCCACGTCAGGGCCTTTATCCAAAAATGCATTATCTACTTCTAACCCATTGATACACAGAGATATTTTTGTACTTTGCTTCCTTTCTTCCCTCCCACTCTCTGGATCGTTTCCGTTTGTATCCGCTGTATCCCAAACGATTGCATTCGGTACCCTCGAAAGCTCGGTCTCTTTGTCCTGATCCTCTTGTATAGCTAAAATAGAGTCACTAGTTAGCTCCTGAGCTATCCCTGCGCCTTCCCTACCCGCATCTGGAGCAGCTATAGATACACTGACCATTTCAGGAATATTCGAGAACGCATCATTCCCTGCTGAGTTTTCAGAGTCCACCATCGAAGGAGGTCCTCCCCCTGAATCAGTGTAATCTTCGTCTTCCATTGCGAATAAATAAAAGACTAAACTCTATTGTATCAAATCATAACACGCTCTTTATCATATTGTGATTTCACTCCTTAGCTCCCCCTTTTTCAGTTCCTCAAGTGTAAGAAGAAAAAAAGACACAAAACACCAACTAGTTCAACACAGAGAAGCGTTTCTGAAGACCCTCAAATTATAACACAGGCACATATGCCTCATAGGATCCCTAAATCTTCTTGGCTATTTCACTATTTCATCTACAGCTCAATAGAACAGGGATGTGTGTGCAGCACTACACTCGCGTTATATGAGCAACACTGAAGCAACATGAGCTCCAACCGCTGCTATACATGCACATATTATAAGCGAATTGAAGCTTATAGGTAAGGATAACACAGGCACCTATATAATTAAGCTAGCTATCATGTGTTGTAATTATTATTTTATATTATCTAGTAGAAAATCTATCCGGAATGTATTTCCAAATAAAGTATTTTAGTCACCAGCTCGGTTCTCTACCCCTTCTATATATGGTAGTTGTGCCTAAAAAAGCCCCAAAGCTAGGCCAAAACCAATGTACTATAGACATTCACTATAGCCCAAAGCTAGACTCCCTCATGCATGGATGACTAATAGTTGCAGTACATGTATTGGCTTCAGTATCATAGTTGGTTGGGTCTATACAGGCACCCGTGGCGTGGCGTGGTTTGGGAGCCATCGGTGCTACTTGTACTCTCTTTGCTACAACTTTCCTTTTCATGATATATATATAATAACAACAATACAATATATATGCTACATTTTTTTATCTTGAGCTCCGTTATGACACGTTAACAGGCTTCCAATACCAGACACCTCTCTCAGCTGTTCATGTTCCTTTGTGCATAACAAAGCAATAGGTCTGGAATACTAATTGTTCCAAAGTTTGGTTCGCTTTCTACCTCACTATGTAGTACTACCAACAGCAGCAATACCATTTTCTCTAAGATGGCTAATAGGATGTTTCATCTCATTAATTTATCAATTGGTTTGGTGAAACTAAGCTCACTTCCCCCTTTATTCTTTGTTGAGCATATTCGTGCTAATAAAGCACTCTCCCTTCACTACAAATACAGCTTCCGCTTCATCCGCCGCTTAACACTGCCAATCCTTATCAATTGGCTAGTCTGATGGTTTTTCCCACAGGTTTGATTTTAGTTTGATAGAAAATTTGCTTTTCCATCGGCTTCTGAGTAACAAACTTTACCAGTGGAACTTCGCATTCCCGTACTTTCACCGTAACACAACATCTTCTCTTACGAATCACACCCATTCTACCCCTTCCATGAATATTTAGCTTCTTCAACGTCCTCCCCCGCGTAACAAGCACTTCAGCTGTTTGCAGCAACAAAAACAAAAGAAGTTACTAAATGGATCTCAAAACTACAATATAAAAATGCAAACAAAACACCTCCTATAAAACTTACCTACGTAAAGCTTGTCTCTATCCAAGCCTTTATGCTGAGCTTCACAAATTGCCTCAATTACCATATCCTTCATCAACACCGCACCCCTCTTTCTGCAAAATGTCAACTGCTCAATTGCTTGCTCAACGTGAAGCTTTCGAATAAGCTTTCCCACCATATTCATCTTCGTTGGACTCATTTTGTAGTTATCCGTGTATACAACGTGCTCCAATGCCGAAAGATCAAACTCAGGAGGAGCTTCAAAAACCGTACCACTGCCGCCCTGAACATCTACATCTCCCCCAAATACAGGAGAAATGATATTAGCTTCGGGTTTTTTGAAGTCGTCCAAAGTCATTTGCTTCTCATCTTTACGCAAAAGTAAACCACCATGAAAGGCTCTTTTCTGTACATTGATAAAAGCATTTCCCCTACATTCAAACATGTTTACTGGAATTTTTCTACCCAAACCAAAAACCATTCCCGCTCCCCTCATAATCCCCCGAGACCCCACACAGGCCTGCACTAAAAATGACATTATAGTTTCAAAACTAGATCAGATATACTCGGAGCAAACAAACTATCTAACACAGGGCAATAGACGGGACTAGGCCTTCTTAATGATCCCCCTTGTTCTTCGTGTTCCAGTCTTACAGTGAATCTACCTCACACACACACGATCCCCCTTGTTCTTCGTGTTCCAGTCTTACAGTGAATCTACCTCACACACACACACTGGCACCATACACACACAACATTCTATGAGTGTCTCAAACTGCTCTCAAATAAAAGTTAAAACACACACCAAAGAGAGGCCGCGTGGAAGAGAACGAGGGTTACGCATGACATATAGTACCCCCGCAAAAATTGCAATGACCTAAAGGTCGGCTCGCTCGCCATTTTCTTCTTTAGGGTTATAGATAGTAGCCCAAATTCCAGGAGCCAATCAGAGGACGCCCTAAAAGTGTATTTAAATTGTCGATCAGTAAGGAGGAATCGCTCGCAAGCTCGCTCGATTATG
>PDIM01000026.1:19457-58687 GCA_002811675.1 Ichthyosporea sp. XGB-2017a | reverse complement strand
CATAATTTTTGCACTGCCAGGTAGCTTAACAATAGTCGTTTATGCATGCAAAAAATGAGAACGAATGGGTATTAAGAATATATGTAAATTAAATGAAAACTAAAACACCCAAAATTCAACAGATTAGAAAAATAAAAAAATAAAAAAAATTTGTATAACTTGTTCTGGGTGATATTCACATGTGCGTAATAACAAAATTAGTGGCAAAGGCCATCACATAGAAGCCACATTAATCAATTCTGTTTTCCTGCTAATATTTGTAGGCACCGGACTTGTGGGGCTTCAATGTCCACTTTGACACATTCACGAGCATATAAATAGCACATCTTCGACCACTAGTTATATATTTTTCCTATTCGATCGAGGGGCCTGTCAGCTGCAAATAGCCTTCGCCCTTCAGTAATTCTGTCAATTTATCATTGCGAGATAATTCACAATTTGAATCATAATATAGTACTCGCCAGAAAATAAAATTATAATGCATAATTACATAACAGGGTTTAGAAAGGTGTGTAAAAGTGTACTAGGGGCTAGGGCTGAACGTTTTTTCCGGTTCTGGCACTACAGACTACAGTACCAAGTACCAGCCTCAAATATTACCTGCAAGGTCGATAATATTAATACCCCAGCTAGAATCTAGAAGTAGATCTAGCAGTTATAACAGCCTACAGGCACTTAATCCGTTTTCCCAGCTATGTTAGGACTAGCTCAATGGACACAAGACATAAAATCACATATCCACAGGACACAATAAGTTCAAGGCTTTTCTTCATTGGCGTTGTTTTATTGGTAAACCTAACTGGAGGGGGATGGACGGGGGTAGAGAACAGCAATGCATGCCTTGGAGCTAAGGTATCTCACAACATTGCTCTACAGTTGGCAAACCAGACAGTCTTGGGCGGGGAATATGGATCCACTGCACAGAGACCACAAGGTGATTTCCTGTACCTCCAGGGGACCAGCCACATCACACAGCAGAAGAACAGCAAGCAGGAGATTCAAAGGTGGACTCCCTTCCACTTTAATCTCAGCCTCCTTAAAGTGAAAAAGATTTGCATGGCTGCCTTTCCGCTTGTTATCTTTCAGCTGCTTTTTTTCTACCCAAATGCTATTCGGGAAATAGTCGGGCTGGAAGGATCTCCAGAGCCAAACTTGACACTTCTTCCAAGGCTTGAGCGCTTAATCTTTTTCGGGTACAATCCCTATTTGATACTTCGACGACACCGAAACACTCTTTTCGACATTTTCGCTGGAGTTGTCTACTCCACTCACTATGTGCTCCCTCTGGTGTACAGCCTTACTCTGCTGTACAGAGGCGACATTGAGGACTTTTACTTCTACCTGTGGAGCCTTGGCTGGGTGAGTGCCATTTGTGCATCCATCAACACCTTTTTCCCCTACGGAACTCCTTATTACACGGTCCGCAACAACAACAGCTGGTTAAGTCCAGTGCAGGAGCACGAAGGCAACTTGAAGAGTTTTGATAAGTTGCTAGGATGGCGCTATTATCACACACTTTTTCAATTGGAGCCCAGTCACTGGGCTACCTTTCCCTCCAACCACATTGCGGGCACCGCTGTTGTGTGCCTGAACACTGGATGGGGTTCTCGCACTCTCAATATACTTCACTTGATGGCAATGTTTTTCACAGTCACCTATGCCGGGCAACACTTTGTGATTGATGGTCTGGCTAGCGTTCTCTTGACCCTCGCTTTCAGGGAATTCTCTTCCCTTATCTATAGCCCATTCTCTCCCCAATGGCTTCGAAGACAGTCACTCCTAGGCTAAAGGAACTAAGATGCTTTGTTTTAGGAGTGAGAGGTGTCGCAGGAATTTGCCTAAAAAGAACGTATGGCTGGTTATGAGCCTGCATGGGGCAAAAAATAAAAATAGTCAGATGAAGATAGACTGTTAATGGAGATGAAGATAGACTGTTAATGGAGATGAAGATAGACTGTTAATGGAGATGAAGATAGACTGTTAATGGATTATTACATATTTATTGGAGAACTACAATGTTGTGAGGACTTAAGTTATCGGTTTATAATCAGAGTTTTTGAATAAATGGGATTCGTAACAAGTTGAGTTTTATGGTGTGTCTCTTTTCTCAACAGATGTTATTGATAAGGCATTGCGAGAGAATTTAGGACTGGCTGAAGGTAACTTTTGCAACATTCCTGAGAGTGAAGTGTCAATTGAAGTGAAGGCGAAGTCTAGCATAATACATCACAAAGAACGACTACCAAATCAGAAACATGTGAAGGGCCGTGATGAAACTATTGGCAAGTGGCTCAAAGAAGGCAGAATTCGCGAATGTGAGAGTGAGTGGAAGCATGGTCTGGTTTGTATACCCAAATTGAAGAAAGGAGATCCTGGCTTGGATAGTAATGAGCAGCCTATTAGAGTAACAATGGATTTGAGGAACCTGAAAGAAATATTGGAGTATGTTCAGGGGCCAATTGCTAGAATCAATCATATTCTTGATAGAGCTGCGAGAGCCAAAGTTATAAGCTGTATTGACTTGAAGGGTGGATATCCTCAATTCCGGGTAACCAAAGAATCTCAAAAGTTTCTGTCTTTCGAGTGGCAGGGGAAGAGCTATGTTGCTACCGGTGCCCCAGAGGGGTTACCTCAACTAACAGCGCATTTTCAAAAGATAATGCTAATGATTCTTGGGGATCTTCCGTTTGTGCAAGTCTATGTTGATGATATTGTGGTCATGTCTGAGACAGTGGAAGAACACATTGAACATGTTAATGAAGTTCTTAGGAGATTGACAGCAGAAAACTGGAAGGTGTCAAAGAATAAATGCGAATTTGGTTATCGTAAGCTGCAGGTTCTTGGTAAGATAATTGGTGATGGTAAGATAGCTGTGGACCCTGCGAAGAGAGAGAAAATACTGAACTGGGACTTCCCTGAGCGAGGCAAGGATGTGGAGCAAGTCTTGGGATTGCTGAGCTGGATTCGAAATCATATTCCTCATTACCAACAGTTAATTCACCCTTGGTCAGGGATGAAGAAGCTGAGACGAATAGAGAGAACTCCTGAATTGGAAGAGTCGTTCAAGGCTATTAAGGAGATAATTGCCAGAGTACCTCCATTGTATGTGGTGCCAGATAATGCAAGGCTCAAGCTGGCAGTTGATGGATCTGGTTATGGCTTGGGTTGTGTCTTGTATTATGAAGGTGACAAGAGATACTTTGTTGATTGGGGAGCTAAGTCCTTGAGTGATCATCAACGTAAGTACAGTGCTATAAGCTGGAGTTGTTGGCTTTATGCTGGGCTCTTCAGAAATATAGATCTTTGTTACTTGGAAAGGAATTTGATCTTGTGACAGATCATATGGCCTTGTTGTATGTCTTGAGGAAGAAGGAACCCACAGCCGTGGTGTTCAGATGGTTAGAGCATATCATGCAGTTTCAGTTCAAGATAATACATTGTCCTGGGATTATGAATGTTCTGCCGGATTTGCTGTCCCGCTTGTATCCTAGTTGGGTACACAAGAAGCGAGAATTGAAGGACTCTGCAGAGATTCTGTTACTGGAGGCGATGGAGGATTGTATGTCTATGGAGGAGCAGGAGAATTGTTATCAGGAAGCATCGACTCAAGTGAATATGGAACCGAAGGACATGTTTGACCTGTATGCTCATAAGCATGGGGAGCGAGTGAAACCAGTGGCAGAGCGAGAGGAGTATTTAGTTCAGTTGCACTTGTTGGGACATCAGGGAACTGCTAAGTTGTTTCAGCGTGTTTGGGAAGATGGGTTTTATTGGAAGGAACTGAGGAGTGATTGCAAGAAGGTGGTGAGTACATGTCTGGAGTGCCAGAAGTATGAGGTTGTTGCCACAGGCTATCATTTGTTGAATCCAATAGAAGCGTCGACTCCCATGCATATGTTGGCTTATGACTTGGCTGGACCTATGCCTGTAGTGTCTGGGGGTAAGTACTTGTACATTCTGGTGGTGGTTGATGTTGCGACTTGGTTTGTGTGGCTTAGGCCTCTAATGTCTACGGATAGCCCTCCGAAGTTTATCAAGGTGACGGGGCATAATCTTAGGGGTTGTGCACGTTATTTTATGCAAGTGGCTGGTTATTCGGAAGAAGAGATTCAGACCAGCATTGGTTGGTTATCGAAGAATGTGATGGTTAACCATTATACGAAAGATGATTATATGAAAGGGCGAGTGGAAGGTATGAATCGCCAAGTGAAATCTGCGGCGAGTTTATGTAAGGAATAATGAGGTGAGGCCTGATTTGTGTGAGATCCATACTACTGATAACTACTAAGTACATAGTATGGTTATAGCCCACCCTTGTTAGTGTTGTTCCCGCCCTTGGTGTGTGGTTGAGTCAATGCCTAGGAAAGTGGAGGCGTGGCGAGCCCGCACGTGGTTAGTTTTTATAGAATTAGGGGTTGAGTTATGTTTTGACTATATTTTCAATAAAGGAACTAGACAGGACTTAAGTTATCGGTTTATAACTATAACCAGAGTTTTTGAATAAATGGGATTCGTAACAGGTTGAGTGTGTCTTTTCTCAACAATTTATGAGCCTGCATGGGGCAACAAATAAAAATAATCCTCCCCGGTGGTTTTTAAAAAATAAAAAAGCCAGATTTCTCGCAGCGGGGATTTGTTTTGTAAAGTAACAGCTGTTTATTTTTGCTTGAGAGATCTAGAAGCGGGGAGTGATGGATGAATGTGCCATGCTTATGGAAGTGTGCGAGGGTCAGGAGGGTGATATGGGGACGGGGGATGCAAGAAAAGAGGGGGACGGTTGTGCAGCTGGTGTGGATGGTGGGGAATGGGGGGGGGAGGGATTGCCCTTGTGGTGCGAGGAAGACTTTGGAAAATGAGAGGGCCGAAATCCGGAAACTGAATCTTCGAATTGGTCATTGCGTGGGCGAAATAACTGGTTCCAAAGAAAGTCTAGCCCAAGAGGTTGAAAAAATGAAGTTGGCTTTGGAACAGGCAGTCAGTGATCGGGATGAAGCGTTAGCCCGTGCTGGTTTGTTGGAAGTGCAAGTGAGAGTCCTCAAGGAGAGGGAAGTGGAGTGGGCGAATAGTCAATGGGAAACAGCCGCCTCGCATCACGCGCTGCTCTCAAAGTTGTCCATTACTCATGCACGGGAAATGTTTATAAAGAAGCAGCAAGTGGCTGTGAGGGAACAGGAGTTGGAGAAGTTGAAGGGCGAATTAGGCATGACGGAGCACGAGTTGGGTGTGAAGGAACGGATGTTGGGTACGAAGGAGCAGGAACTGAAGAAGTTGAAGGCGGGGCGTGCAAAGGGAATAGCGTCAAAGGAAGCTAGAATGGAACGAGAGCTAGAGAATATTAGAAATGAACACCAGTTAACCTCTGCCAAGTTGGAGGCGTCACACAAGGAGAGGATTGTCCTGCTTGAGGCACAGCTTGAGGCCCAAAGGGAAGCATCGCAAAGGCTGGCCAAGACACTGGAAACTCTGAGATCGTCGAGTAGCAATGGAAATGGGTTTATTGCTCCACTGGACGTGTCCCTGTCTTCCAGGCGGAAATTTTGGAGAAACAAACTGTGCAATTCTGTCACTGGTGTGCTGGATGATACGGAAATGGCCACTCCCTCTTCTAAACCAGATGAAGAAGCTACCCAGTTCCTGGACCTCGAGCCCGGGGCAAAGAAAAATGTGTTTCGTATAGGAAAGGGAAAGTCTACCCTGAAGGACTTTCCCATGGAAGCTGCCATTCTTGAGTCTTATCCGAGATTTGAAGGCCAGCCTCACTTTCCCAAGGTATTTTCTGCATTAGATTTCACTGCAATCAAGGAGAATATGAAAAAGTCGGCTGAAGACAGAAATAGATATGATTTGTACAAGCGGGGGGAGGCTGTGTGGGAAAACATAATACGCATCCTTCAAATGGGAGTAGTGTATCGCCTAAAGGGGGACTTTGAAAGCATGGACAAGGCTATGAGCGATTCACTCTTAATTGCACACCACCATCTATCCTTGAATGCATTCCAGCGTTCAAAAATGTGTGCGGTCTGGTGCTGTGGACCCGCCGAGGTGCTAAAGGCAGAATATCAGCTGGAAGAAGAGCTATATGGACTTCCGACTGCATTCCATGTTAAAAAGGAAAATTCCTCGCTACAGCAAAAGGAAGCTAATGAAGTGGGAAGCACTACGAACGCCTTGAAGTCTGCTATAGCCAGCTTGCAGCAGACTCAAAGGACTGCTAATAAGTTCAAAGGCAACCATAGGGGCAAGGGGAAAAATAGGTGGAAGCGTCAGCGCAATTCTGGGACTTAAATGTGAAAAGTGTGTCGCGAAAGCAACTTCCAAGGACTGTAGAGTGTGCCCCGCGACAAAGGATAGGAGAGGCTTTCTTCTTCCCAATATTTAATTTCTCTTTCAATACAACCAAACAGATGAAATAAAACGCACTACTCCTATCTCGTTTCAAGTCTACTGAGGAAGCTGCTTTCACACCTCCACACCCTCACACCCTGGTACCCCTCCTGTGGAACAGAAGCGGTAACAGGAGCCTTCTAGGGTAATGCCCCGGGGTGTGTTTTGAAGTTTGTTTGTGTTAACACGCTCCTTGGTGTTAATAAGTTGCGGGTTGTGGGCTGAAGGGTGTGGAAATATCTCACCTTTGGTGTAGGGAGGTATAAATGAGACACACCCGCCCTCCCCATTGTTGGGTGTTGCCTTGATTGAGAAGTGGATGGTGATTTGGTTGTAATATCTATTATTTTGTGTAATCATGGTTCATGAAAGCTGTGCTTCTTCTATTGCCTCATTGCTTTCAGACCCCTCCTTGTACAAGACACAGGGGCTTATCAACGGGAAGTGGGTTGATGCCAATGAAACATTTGAAGTGACAAACCCGGCAACAAATGAAGTCATTGCGAAGGTGCAGGATCTTGATGCGGAGTACGCTGAAAGGGCAATCACTGCCGCACAGGAATCCTTTATGAAATGGCGCAATGTCTGTTGTGATGAGCGGTGTGCCATATTGGAAAAGTATGTGAAGCTCCTGCAGGATAATATGGAGGACATTGTGCTTCTTCTGAGTATGGAGAATGGTAAAAATCTGAATGACTCCAGGTTTGAAGTGCAGTTCACTATTGATAACGTACGGTGGTATTGTGAAGAGGCGAGGCGTGTTCAGGGAGAGTTTATTCCCGGCAAAACTCCCGACGGCACAACATATCTGGTTACCAAAATGCCAATTGGGCCCATTGCCGCCCTTGTTCCATGGAACTACCCCTTGTTTTTGGGAGTGAGGAAGTTTATTGGGGCTGCTTCAGCGGGATGTACTGCTGTTGTGAAGCCCTCCTCACAAACGCCCTTGAGTACTGCCGCTATGATGGAATTGGCCTCACGGGCGGGCTTCCCCGCTGGTGTGTTTAATTTTGTTCCTTGTTCAAAGAAGAACAGAGACTCCGTTGGTCGTGTGCTGACATCAAGCCCCCTTATAAAAATGGTTTCCTTTACAGGGTCATGTAAGGTGGGTAAAGAATTGTACAAACAGTGTGCCCCGACTGTAAAGAAAATTACCCTTGAGCTGGGCGGAAACTCCCCTTTCATTGTTTTCGATGATGCGGATGTTGATGCAGCTGCGATGGGAGGGTGTGCTTTGAAAATGATGAATTGCGGGCAAGTGTGTGTCAATGCCAATCGCTTTTTTGTGCATGAGAAAGTGTACGATGCCTTTGTGCAAAAATTTGTAGAGGCTGCGTCCCAATTGAAAGTGGGAAAATACAATGATGAAGGTGCCCCGATGGGTCCCCTCATTGACGAGAAGGCTGTTAAGCGTATGGAGGGGCTTATTGCAGACGCTGTAGAGAAGGGAGCAAAGGTGGCTCTTGGAGGGGCGAGGCATGCTTTGGGTGGAAACTTTTTCCAGCCCACTGTTTTGCTGGGCACAACCTCGGAGATGCGGGTGTACAAGGAGGAGATTTTTGGTCCTATTGCATGTATATACAAATTTTCCAGTGAGGAAGAAGCGATTTCACGTGCCAATGATGTAAGCTTTGGTCTTGCAGCATACTTTTATAGTAAAAATATGAGCCGTGTGCTTCGTGTTAATTCAGCCCTTGAAGCAGGTAATATTGGTATCAACACCCCGATGTTCTTAAGCAACTACATTCCTTTTGGGGGGGTAAAAGAGTCGGGTGTTGGACGCGAGGCTGGGCGAAACTGCATTGAAGAGTTCTTGGAGACCAAGTCAAGTGCCCTTATGTGCTAGACTTGTCATGTTTGATTAATTTGCGCGAAAATCAAAGCTTGTTAATGCCTGCTCTTTTTTATTTCTCAAAATTAGGAATATTGCAACAACGTAAACAACAACTGGCATATTTTTTCAATAAACTGTTCTTTCAGAATTCTTTGGTCTGTCTTTGCAGCATATTATGGAGTTGTCTGCCCTGTACCGGTCTCGGGTTGTTTCGGTGACTTTGAGATTTTTAGTAAGTGCTGTAAAAGTTATTTATTGACATGCTTGGTACTACACTCTTATAAAGGGAAGAGGCGCACATAAAAAACGAATTACTCAAAGACTATCTTATAGGAGTGGGCCTAAAAGGTCAATTGGTGAACTTGCCATTGACTCTGAAATTAGATAGCTAATCCTCCGACAATATTTCTTTCACGAGCGCGTTCTACAAGATTGTTTATTAAATATAAAGACTAAAGACTTTAATCAAACGAAAAGAACGCGTTTCTGCTTATTTCCTGGAACACTTCCTCTTACTCTTGGTTGTCCTGGGCGCATTGACATGGCCGTTCGTCGTAGGGAAGGCTACAGTCACAGGATAAATTTGCTGTTGAAAATGGGGCACAATAAACACACAGGCTTATGTAGTCTTGGGAGTCAAGGACCCTGAGTCCCCAAAGAACGTTATCTGTATTTTCGTAGAAGTTCTTCTTATACTTTTCATCAAATTTTTTAATCTTCTGCAACTGGTCATGGTATTCTTTTTGTTCTTTCTTTTCATTCAAAATCTCCACCACAATAAGGATGATGAATCCAATAATGGCAAGAGGAATGCCAACAACACTAGCTGCACTCGCAGCAATAAGGCCCATGAGAACAGCCACTTCAATGATTGCCAAGACAAGAAAGATACCTGCCGCAATAAAGTCAAGGTAGGCAACAGTCTTGTCACCACTATTCCATGCCTGGAGCCCGGATAGGACTAGTGAAAAGGCCATAAATGTATTCATCGCTATTCCAAGAATCGCACCAGCAAATTCCATCCATCCCATGCTTGCAGCTTCCACCCCTTCAGCCGTTGACTCGGTTGTGATTTCAATTGACTCGGCACCTATATCAGCCCCTTCCCCTCCTGACACATCGGTTGCTGTAACTTTAGTGGTCACCCCACTCACGCTTTCATCCATCGAAACCGTGCCAGACATAGGATCGCCAGGGTTCATTTCCACTTCAACATCCATTGGCAACTTAGAATCCTGCATCATTGGATTAGTCTCCATGTTGGCAACATCCTCAGAGTTGATACTGTTTTCTAGCTTTCCATTAGCCCTGGTGCTATCTGCAGGTTCAATTTCCTTGTTACCAAGCTGCGCATCCTCTTCATCAAAAGCCGAGGACTTATTCTCCTGTTCAACCGACTGGTCAGCAAATTTATCAAACCCTTTAGTGGCTTCATCTTCTTCCATATTCACCATCTCTACCTCTCCATTATTCAATGTCGCATCTTCACTTGGGTTATTTTTGCTGCTCATGTATTTAGCTTTGAACTCCCGCAGAGCCTTTGGGTAGCTCGCAAACTTTTGGGCAATCATCATAAACAAAACAGCTTTACCAGCAAACTGAGCCAGCTCAGTCCAAAAGCTACTGTCAATCTTAAAGCGATCCATTGTTTGTTGTGAATCTACAATTTGCTTTGTCGTGTTAAGGAAGTAGTTAGTAAGATGTTTCTGAAAACTCTCAGCAGTAGATCGCAGCTCTTGGTCTTGTTTACCGATCGCATGTGCAGTTGCTAATTTGATATTATTTCCAAGGTTCTCTCCTGGTAGAAGCAGTCGCATGCGGGCATATTTCCTCATGAATGAAGTGTCACTCAGTCCGTAGAGATAGTTCTTTTCCACACTATCAATCCAGTTATCTATCATTTTTCCGTTCACATACCACGACTTTTTTGCCAATTCTGGATATTGCAAAGAGATTTCAAGCTTTGGGTATTTTTGGAAAATCGAGGCCATCACTTCAAGAGTGTTATTTAAGGGTGAAATCAGTGACAGAATTCGAAGACTACGGGTCAAGGCGGAGTTGACTTCAGTCATGGCTGTATAATACAAGTAGCTGCGCTGAACAAACTTGCTAAAGGAGGATTGTAGCTCATCACTCTTTAAGAATTCTGTAAGAAGCTCTCCATATTTCACTGGGTCCTCATCAAGAAAGTGCGTTAGCTGAGGAATTTGCAAGCGGAGTACACGCTCATACACTTGCTGACTAATCTTTTGATATGTTTCAGTTTGCATAAGAACTCTCGTCTCGTTCTTCAGCTTTGTTTCATTGGCATACATGTAAGCCAAGCGAAACTGTTCTCTCACGACACCAGTGAAGCTTTTATCGGCAGTGCAGTTGGCAGTAAGGTCCATTGTTTTGCAGCTCCCTCCTCGCGAACAGGAATAGGGATCACATGTTCTTTTGTATACAGAGGCAGACCTTTTGCCACAGTTGGCAGGGGTATTCTCATCTAAAACACCTTCGTAGGTGTACATATAGAAGGACGTGCTCGGGGAGGGCGTAAATGCGTTTGCCCATTCAATGGTCTCCTTGGCACTGTCAATCTTGTTAGATACGTCAGTATAAAAATTGCGGCAAGTTTGCATTCCAAACTGTGTGTGATTTGCCTTGATCTTTTGAATAACAGCATCATCAAAAGCCTTGGCAAATACGGCGTAACCAAAATCTTTAAGAAATGTCAACTCCTTTGTAAACAATTCATTTAGGAAACCAAGTTTTTCGTTCTTATATGCATGGCTTTCTTCAGTAAACACCTGCTTTTTAAAGTAATCGCCCACATCTCCCGCTTCCTCCCGCAGGGCAGCAATAGACATATTCATAATAACAGTTGCTACTTGGTTGGAAAGAGAGCTTGGCTCGTAAAATATAGATAGAAGGGAAAAGAATTTAGAATCTTTCAGCCAGCGAGGACTCGTCTTAAATTGGGTTGCTTTGCCTTCCTTGTACCACAAAGAATAATCATTCAAGATGATACTTCCAATAGGACTTGCTAGGTCCATGTTATATCTAACAGGGTACACATCAGCCAACCACAAATCGGGTACACTTGTGAATCTCGCACTAAAACGGATCATATCCGTCCCAGAATAAAGAACACAAGAATTGTCTTTAGCACAGTCTGAATTTGCTGATGAATACAAAGCAGCGCAAGACTTTTGGCTACCTTGGTATCTGAAATTGATAAAATTAAGATCCCCTTCAATTGCTGAAGGCACTACAAGGTAAAAGTCACTGTTAGTTAGAAATGCTCCTTGCCCCAGACGCAAATAAACCTTGACATCAAAAATTTGGTTGCTTTCTACATGCTTTAGGCGAATTAAATCCAAATGGGAGAGCACATCTTTGTATTCTCCAAATACATTAGTGGCTGGCATTCCAGAAATCTTACTTAGCACCACAAATGTCCCAAGCTCAACGGGACTCGAGCACGAGGTGACATATCCTACCAAGTTAAGCACACTTCCCACTGAGATGTAGTACTGCAGAGAGGCCCCAAAGAGTCCCATTGGGCCTGTTCCCGGAAACTTTGCATCTTGGCTGTTGTTGTAAGCACCCGAGCTGTATTTTGGTGGATGACACATGTATTGAGCACCACTATTCTTCTGAGGAACGTCGGTAACCCGGCTAATATTTACTGTTAAAGGATTATTACACCGAGGATTTGTTCCGGTGTCAAACTGAAGCACCGATGAGCATGAAGGCCCGTGACGCCCCTCTACACATTGACAATTCTCCATTGGGACCGATATAACAGAAGACGGGAATTTCACCACCTTTGATGTTTTTGGGGGGCACAGAGGTACTTTATCACAGGTGTTTCCGCGATATCCATACGCACATTCACATTTGGGGGCACTCAATGTCCCGGTGAGAACTCCATAATGGCAAATACCAAGATCGTATTGCGCCAAAGGCATTATAAACTCACAAAACTTTCCCCATGAATTTGCTCCACAGACACACGTTCCATTCGACAGGCGTGACCCTCGCCCATTACACGCCACACAGCGCAAAGACCCATCAGTATCCTTTTCAACCATCAGTGAATATCCCAAGTCAGACCGGCAACCACATTTACTGACCTTTCTCGCGCATTGGATGTTCTCGTCCAAATGAGGTGTCAAATTCTCATCGCCTTCTGGCTCCAGAACAAGCGTTTTTGTACTCACTTGATATTGTGTGTAGTTGAGATAGCCAGAGTCTGTGGCATACGTGTAAATCGTGGCATTGTCTCCCCCAGTGTTTGTATCTGCCACCGTGGCCCCACTCTCGTTATGAGCTGCCTTATGGTTCATATAATTCGCGTATTCTTTTGAAGTTATCTCCAGCACAACAGGAAGATCTTTGTAGAAGTAGCATTTGTAGTGACATTCATTTGCAGACGATGCAGAATCCCTTCTCTTTCGGGAGCTAAGGGGCCGTGAATTTTGACTTTGGGCTGATGCGCCATGAAATCTCCTTACCCACTCATCGTCTACCCTTTGAATCTTCATCAGGGGCTGATACTTCACCGCTGGTCTTGCGAATCGGTTGGAGTTATCATGAGATCGCCATTTTCTTGACGAACGAGCCGTTGTGCTGGTCTTGGGATGTTCGCCCAAAAGAATCTTTTCACAAAACTCCCCATGAGCGCGGGACAAGTCGCAAATGCAAGTGAACGAAATTGGGTCCAAGGAGCCTCTGCCATTGCACAAGAAATGATGCCCTTCTCTACCAAGGGTTGAATTGCTTATATCAACCCGCTTAGATGATTCTACTGACAGACGAATGGGCAAGCTGTGAATGGAAAGAGGGTACGAATCCTCGTGCCTATGATTGTCTTCGTAGCAGTAGGCCTGGGACACAAGTCCAGTCATGAAAGATGCACGCGGCACAGACTCCATTCGCTCAGTCTCAGCCTGTGGATTGACAATAGTGTTGTCATCTCGACAGTTTGAGAGAACTGACACGAGTGAAAACAAACTAAACGTTGATTGGAAAGAATATCTGGTGTGTACAGAGTCATCCATACCTTCAGAGGATGAAGCGGATGACATGACGGAAGGGCGAAAGGTCAGTCCAGCTTGAGATCTCCATAAAAGAGGTACTGACGAAGGTGTAGAGGTGCTGATACCGAAAGGGAGCCTTGGAGGAATAATCAAAGCGAGGTGTGATAACAGTGTGTGTGCAACCCGAGGAAAAAAAATAAAAGTGTTTGGAATAATGCAGTCAGAGAGAAGTTGCAACTGTTGCTTTTGGGAGACATAACAGTGTGAAGAAGAAGAAGGAGACGGGTGAAGCAAGAAAGGAGGCGGGTGTGCCAGGTCCATTTGAGTTATCACCCGATGGTGCTTCCGTTCCCATTCCCTCATGCGCTCGTACTCGTACTGAAATGGGAATTGTGTATCATCGCTTAGCTCCTCCTGTTCACCCTGCAGGGCACATGACACCCGATAGCGATACGCGCAGTACCTACACGCCCCATGGTGTGCTATAGCAAACACCCCAGCCATCCCCACAGCCAAGAGACAGATAAGTATTCCCTGTACTCCTCTGCTGATAACTCCTTCGCGTCTGTTCCCACTCGCATGGCCTCCACTCCCCGTGCCCAGTGCAGGGGAGGTGTCCAGGCTTTGTTCCCGCTGCTTGTCCTCGTCCAGGGGGGAGGCTGCGGGGGGGATCCCACACTCCTCCTTCTGCTTTACCTCTTCTACAGACGGGGGAGGGTGTTGTGGATCGGCAGCATCCTTACCCTTCATGTTTATGAGACTTGTGGAGTGATTGATTGGTTGGTTAGTTGATTAATTAAAGGAAATTATATAGTTTCAGGTGAAATCAGAGAGTATAGTACTACAGTAACTACCAGTGCCACAATAAAAAAACAACGAAAAACAAAACTGCAGGCAAGTCAGAGGTGGAAAAGGGAAAAGGTGCTGTTTGGAATGCGGCAGAGAGTGCAGTGGAATGCGACGAATCAAACAACAACAACAAAAAAAAGGATAAAAAAGAAGTGTCTGTGCTGCTGCAGCTGTGACCTGTTGGCTGTTTTACTACTGAAATCCTGGGAAATGCCAAAAAAAGACGCCCCTGTCCAGTAGTGACTTTTTGTCCTTTACCTTTTGGCTTTTGTGTTTGTGGCTTGTGTGTGTGTTTTGCAAGGCGTCTTTGTTGTTTTTGTGAGTTGAATTTTGAATCGGGCAGATGTTCAAAACATAAACTTAAATCTAATCAAATATCATGTTAGATGGAATACTCTGAAGGAAACAGTGATAGTGGATGATAGTATTCAAGCAAGTGAAAAGAATATACTATATGTTTCCTTGTGTGTAGAGTATGAGGAGGACTAGAGGAAGAACCATGCCCAGTGATGGGTTGTGTGTGGTGGCGCTTCTTAGTGTGTGTGTGTCCCTGGTGGCCGTGGTGAAGAGTGCAGAGATGGCAAATGGACCACCATCCTCTTCATCGAGTGGGAGTCCAATGGGGTGCTATCAGAAGATATCTATCCCGTCCCAGGGAGGGGGGGGTGCTGGGGGATCAATAGACTATCTGTCTGCGCATAGCTTGGTGTATGTGGACATTGTCAATGTGGACGGAAGTAGAGGGACGGATGGGGATAATGACTGGTTGAGGAAGTTCACCTCAGAAGGGGAAGGAGCACCCGGGTCCTATCACGTGGAAGACTTTCGCAAAGACTTTGCGCGGGTGATGAGGGCTGGGATGGACTTCATAGCGCAACCAGGTGACTATCATTTTCCACAAAGACCTCTGTCAAGCATAAAGGAAGGGGAGGGGGGGCATTGGAACTCATCTGTTGTGCTCAATGTTGTTCCCGTATTAGCGACTACAACAGGATGTGGCATATCAGGAAGTACAGGTAAAGAAGGACAGGTAGGGAGTAGACTACGCGTGGTTTTATACATGGCCTTTTCTTTGGATAAGCCGGGGTCAAAGAAGGTAAGCGCCTATCCCATTATTGATACCGTCTATCTTGAACAAGTCTTTGATAAAGGCCTGTTGGGGGGCTCTGAGGTTGTTCTTTCAGAGTCGGTGAGAGCAACACATTTGGGGGGGAACGGGTACGCCGAATCATCACGAGATGTGAGGAAAGCTATTGATAGCATTGTAGAGGAAGCTGTTGAATATATCCCCAACATCATTCCGTCGCCAAATTCTGCTGACTTATCACCTGCAAACAATTCACAGCACGATGAGGATTGGTGCGCGAATGGTTGGACTAAAGGCAGCCTTGATGTGGTGCTCTCTTCATCCTTTGATGTTCATGATGCGGAATCGTACATAAATGGGAGGAGTGTCGGAGGGATGACAAGTCTGCTATATGCTCTTCTTCATGAATCCATTTCTATGTCTACATTTCCTCTATTCTTGGGGATTTCCGGTCTTTCCGGGAAACCCAATGTAACAGATGCGGCAAGTATTATGTCTTGGACTGTCAAAAAAGCCCCATATGCCATATGTGGTAGTGAGGCTGCTCAAGAATCTATTGCTAGAGGAGAGGAAAAGTACTATTGCTACACAACGCGGGTGGAAGTTTGCGGTTTCTCTTTGACGTCTTGGGGGCGTTTGGTGCGGAGTGTAAATTTAGTTGGTGAAGTAATAGATGATGAAAGATATGATAGACGGCAACGGAAGAGGCGAGACGGCAGCACTGGGGAGACTACGAAAGCGTTCAGTTATGCTACCATGTATAGGTCTGTGAACCCCAACAGCAAAGGTATACCATTTTTTAGACAATGCTCTAAATATAAGCAGCTGGCTCCAGAAGACAAGGCGGTGTTGTCTAGGGGGTACAGCAGACTTGAAGAAGATCGTTCGAATGCGAGAAATGTATGGAGTCTCAGGGCGGTTGTAGATGTGATTGATTCCTCTGGTGAGCTGAACAGGAAGTGGAAGTCCCCATTGTTAGGCGAAAGACTGTTGGACGAGCAACGCAGTGGGGGAAATTCTCTGCCAGTGTACGGAAAAGGGGAGAATGGTGCATTTACAATGTTTGAGGTTGAATACAACCGTGGTCTCGTTGGGTCTTTTAGACAGGCTAGAGCAATGTTAACTGGAATTGAAAAGCCGCTTGGAGCATATCTTTCGTCGAGCGAAAATGTGATTATGAGGACTGTTAAGAGTGTCCCCATAAGCTCATCTGAATCGACCAAAGAAGAAAAAAATGATCGAGAAAAGGTCGCATACAAAGAACATGATGCGCTGTTAAGAGAATCAATTGAAGCAATGTTAACGACCTGTTCTGTTCCCAAAAGTAGCAACGTATTCAAAATGAGAAAGGCCAAAGACAGTTACTTCCCAAGTGTTCAACTATTTGATGTTCTGAGAGATGGGTTTTGGAATAGACTAGACTACTCAGGGAGGGACATAGTGGATAAAGATGTTGCTTCTCAGCAATTTGTTCGAGTTTTTTTGGTATTTTATGTGACTGCCCACCACCACTATCAACCTTCGCTCTTGACGCATAGCCCAGAGACGCTCCAGGAGAATTCTGATACTGGGAACACACATAGCCTCCTTTCATCATCTACCGCAGTTCCATTCTCTTCCTTTCGAGGATTGAGTGAAAGTTTCAGGATTGGAATGCAACAAGGCATGTCACTACTTTCTCTCTGCCCTCAATTTCAAATTAATGGAAACGAATTCAAGGAGCTTGATGAAATATTTGGGCTAAGAAAAGGAAAATTTCCCGTAAATGAACAGTTTGAAGTTGTTTACAGAAGTTATCTTTTGAAGGAGGAGGCGAGGGTATCAAATCTAGCTTCGATGAAGTCAAAATCAATCAAAGAAATGCCTCTTCCAGTGGATATGTATGAGGTCACGACACAACATGCACCCTTTGATCTTCCAGAGCCTGTGAATAACAATGACAAAGACAATGGGGAATTGTCGAGCGCATTAGTGATTGATCTAAGCAATTTGTCTTGGGAAGAAAGCGCTGGTGTGGCTGAGACAACCAACTTAATAGGGATTCATTTATGGAAAATGTGGCCTTTTGAAATAATTGACGTTGGTATTAAGAAAGCCGCCTTTCAAATCCAGCGACAATGTGATGATAAAAGGTTGATATCACCAGCAAGAGTGTCTTTTCGTGTGAAGAAGTATCTCACTCCACCTGGCGAAGAACGTGATTTCTTTCATAGACTAAAACCTTCTTACGTACCCGCAACTGTTGTGGAATCTGTGTTCAATTTTGGAAAAAAGGGCCCTGTGTCCACATTACTGCCATATCCTAAAGGATGGTGTGGCACTGAAAGCAAATTACAGAATTTCCCGTCTGCTGTTCCTTATCGAGCATCGCTTATGGGACCCACCTCAGTCACAAGACAGACTTCTCTTCCGAATACGCTAACAAAAAGTAACTTCGCCAGTTTTTCTTTGAGGGTTAAACTTCGGGGAAGAACAAGAGAAACAAACAATGATCAATCGAAATACGTGCTATGGGAAGAAGCAGACAGTATGGATGTATTGAGAGCTTTACTTCAGCATCAATTTGAGAAAAGCGGCCTCCCATTTGAAAAGTACTTGTACGGGGTCGTAGATGAAGACGTTTCCTTTAATGGATATGGTATTTGGACTCAAAGCCACTTTATTCCCAAAGATCAAGAAGATTTTAAGTTTGATTTTGTTATCATCGCGTGTTTCTCTGTTGCTGACTATTCCACGGGTCGTGTTACAAGAGTACCAGACATCAGATATGAAAATAGCATTGGGATTTCTGATTTGGTCATTCAAGATAAAATCAATGAATTTGCTTCTGAGTGGACCTTCGAGAAATCCTCTCTAGATATCTCTGGAATTCCTTCCATTCCATTGCCTTACTCTCCCCGCTCAATCAGTCTTAGCGAGGCGGAAAAAGATAGCTTAATGAAGGTAACGATGTATGTAAAAGGGACGAAAGACCCCAATAGGTCAGACGACGAAGAGCTTGGTCAGGCCCTTGAATTAAGCTACACATTTCTGACCCATGCAGTGACCGAAGAGAGAACGCATAGCAGCGTACATGTTATTCAACCGATGTTTAGATATCAGAAATCATCAGAGAAATACAGGACACCTGCGCTCCCCAGCATTGCTCCTGTTACACAGAATGGCATGACCAAGGTAGAATTGGTGGTCAGTTTTATGAACATGACATCTTTAACATACCTTAGCCCAGTGGACTCCATTGAGAAGGTGAAAGCGTATTCGTCTCTTAGCACTTCGCTATGGAAAGGGACTGTTCAAGATGTTTATATTGAGCTCAATGTATTCCCTGGAGCAGCGTTGTTATATCCAAGTGCATCGGTGGATGAATTATCTGGTGCATTCAATGTGGAAATAACCGTTCGTCCATTTCGAAGCTGGAGCTTGACATCATACCAAAAGAAACGTTATGGTGATATTTTCCTGCGTAATGAGTTATCTTTCGCCGAAGAGCAATACAAAGGCGATTCAGGCCATGCTGTTAATTCATCCGAAATATCACATCTTAGAGCACGGTATTACGAGGATATGTTTTTTGAGTCCTTTTTATGGAACATCAAGGAATACACAGACTCTAATTTACAGCCATACATGAGAATAGAACAAGGCGAAGGTAAATTAGGCCTGTATAACTTGATAAGGGAGTATGTTTTTGTAGGAGATGCAGAGGTCACTCCTTATAATAGCAGCCATTGCCCAAAGCTTTTTAATGAAAGTAGTGTGGGTGGGCAAATGGGTTCAAAGGACAACCCAAAAGATGATTATTGCTTAACGTTTTCAGTTCTGATGATGGTCTCTTTGGAAATCAAACCGGGCTTAAAGTTTCCCATTTTTACATCTGCGGTTGATATTTTACGATTTCTTTCTTTTTCCGGGGTTCGAGATTCGTTTTTTGGGAAGAATCATATTACCGCCACTGATTATACAGAGGCTAATGGCCTTCTTTCTATTTCGTTTGATCCAAGAACGTGTTATGGGTGCAGCATGAGGGAAGGAGTGACACCGTATCGATGCCACAAAGTTCCCATTGAAAATGAAATCAGTTACATGGAATTTGTAAAAGGAAATATTGTTCGTCCAGTTGAAACATCGTCTGAAAGAAATAGCGGTGCTGTTCCTAAAAGGGAGGCGTATGGCATCTATACCACAGAGCCGACAATTGATGGTCATGGGAAAGTTTCTATTCTTGTGTATCTCTTGGATGTAGAGATGTTCGATATGCAGACAGTTGATGAAGGTACTTTGTTCTGGGGGGAAGAGAAAGATTCAGCTAACGAAAAGTTTTCATCTCTGCTAAAATCCAAAGTATTCAGCGAGTTCATGGCCTTTGTAAGAATTGCAGTATATGAACGTGTTTATCCGGCCCAAGTTCTAGTTCAAAGTGTTGAAGAATCAAGAATGTCACCCCAGGAAATTGGAATCAAGGCTGATAATGTGAAGGGCTTTCTTGTGACTCTCACGGTAAAAAAGTTTCCTGGTTTTGTAGACACGAGCAAAACTCAATATACAGAAATGTTGTCTCAAGCTGAAGTCGACTCTCAAATAATTCCCTCTATGAGGCTTTTAGCTGTATATACAGGATTTGACAAAGAAGGATGGGAGATTGGTCATTGTAGCAGTAAGGCCTATTCCAAACCATTCCCAGTTCTGTCGCCCCCAGATGTATTCCGTTCTTTGTGGATGGAAAGGCACCATCTGGTAGTTGCCATTGGAAATGGAAATGGAGTGATGAACACATCACCATTTCGAGAGGAGGCAGACCTATCGCTCTTGCAAAAGGAATCTTTAGTTGACGCGGATTTGTTTTTTCTTATTGGAAAACCTCAGCGTAATATGGAAGGTACTGACTTTAGCTCACGGTTCTTGCTCCAAAAGTTTCTGCTTAACATTGATGAAGGGTATGGTGATAATAGGTTTACCTTCGGTGACTTTGCGAAAGGGATTAAACAAATACTCGGAGAAGACACTGCAGAATATCACGTGTACTTAGTCGAAGCAGCACCGTACTTCATCGATACGGCATGGAAAAGAGTTACATTGGATGGGGCGGATGTGCCTGAGGTGGCCTTGTTTCTGGAAAAGTCCATGAATGTTTCAAAACATAGTGAGTTTAGTGTTTACGGATTTAGACTAAAATTTGGAATTGAAACTGTGTTTACATTCAAAGACAACACAAAAAGTGTGGCTAATTTATTGCGATATCGACAGCCTCTGGTCGCTGTCAACAGGCGTCTTTTGCGGCGTTGGGGCGAACAAACGTTTCCTACAGACTATTTAAAAGTTCAAAAAGAGGATCTCGCTGGGGCTCCTTATCTTAAATTTTTCTTATCCGAAGAGCATCAAGACGCTGGATTGAGAATGTTGAGGTTTCGCAGAGGGGGGAAACCCCCTTCATCATCCCCGATGCGAACCGTAACAACTTCCGAGTCCCCGACCAAGAACAAAATTGATCCTAGTGTAAAGCCCGAGGAAAAATTTATGGAAGAGTTGAAGCAAAATAGCAACTATGTATCAAGGGACTTTACATTCTCCATAATAGAACGAGTCCAAACAGGCGCCGTGAATACTCAAGCCTTGGCACCTTATGTTACTAAGTGGGAAAAATATTTAGAGCTTCTTATCTTAACATCAGCCGCATGGGAAAACAGAAATATTTTTATGAAGAATGTCAGAGTGGCGTACATAAAAAGCAGTGACGCAGATAGGCAAAGGGCGTCTGAAATATTCACAGAATATGACAAGGTAAAATACGGAGAAAACAAAGAAAAGCTACTTGTAGATACAGTGATTACCGAAGTGGTTCTTACAGAGGTCTCCTTGACTCAATCTCAAAAAAGCCAGGCCAACAAAGAATTAACCATTGAAGAGGTTTGTAAACTGGTAGATATTCTGGGCTTTCAGTATAACCAGCTTCTGCAAAATCTTCTTATGAGCACCGGCTTGGCTTGGTTCTCAAGCCATTCCTCATGGAGTCCTTTTAATGACTACTCCTACGCAAACCTAGAACATATAGACATCTTGTTGTTGCTTAGTTTACGTATCCACTCTCATGGTAAGAGTTCTACACGTTATGCAATGTCCATTCCCTTAGATGCAGGAAGTGTGAATGACAAACTTTTCCAACAGTTTTCCTTGAGCGAACCAGAAAAGCTTATATTTGGATCTTCTCTGGCTGTTGATGTGTTGAGAAATGATTCTTTTTTGTATTATCATTGGGACTGGGGAACAGAGGGTGGCCCCAATAAGGAGGTGAATGGTCTATATGAATCTGTGGCGAACCCCCGTTCTCAGTATATGTCTGCAACCCTCCTGTTAAATCAAAGTCTGTATTCAGAATTTTTCTATTTGATAAAAGACCTTCAAATGGATATGTATAGAAACATGAAGCCCTTAATGAAAGGTCTGATAGAAGATCACTCTAAGCTGAAGGCTCATGTCGTCGGCGTGCAAGATATCAGCGTGGCCAGGATGCGAGTGAAATTCTACGTAACGGTGCAATTTAGGCGAATGAAAGTACCACGTGAAGTAAAGAACTCGCTCCTTCAATCTTTGTGCCTGGCGTATGGAGAAAGCAAATTTAGTTCGGCAGCCACAGGATTTTCCCTTCTTCGGTTTGGTAGATACTTTATGCTTTCCCTCTACAAACCTATAGCCGAATCTGTGGCTGTCACATCGGGAAAGGGAATTACGGCTGCAGAACCAGGAGCAATTCTGGCAGAGACATCGCTTATTGTGTTTGTGCGTCCTGAATGGGTGAACCAATTTCAAATTCCTACGAAGTATCAAGAACCGTTGATCAACCATCTTATGCTTTTCCTGAAAGCTCTGATTCAATATGTACCCTATGAAGATATAGGGCCTTTAGAATCGGCGTTGTTCTTACTGCAAGAGGATATAGTGAGTGCGAAACTAAACGAATGCGACGGCCCCGAAGACGGCGCTCATACGCGCAAATCTATCATCCCGAACATGTTTTTTAGTAGTCATATTCGTGTTCCAGAGTCTGCTCCGGGAAGCAAACGGGTTTATCACCAGTGCTCAATTATAGTGACCATTAAAGTTGAGAGAGAGAGGTGGGTTCACAAAGGCCAGGAGTTAAGTGAAGATGAGGTTAAATGGACTGCCGAGCGTGTCATTTCTCGAAGATTGCATTTTCTTGGAGAAATTTACAATTACCTTGTTATACACAAGAACGACCTGATGCTGAAAGTAGGGAGCCGTCGAGTATTCAGTTTACAAGAATGGGTTAACTCAGTGAATCAGGCGTATGACGATGGAATAGTTGAAAATGTTTTTCAAAACACTTGCGATAGTGCCAAAGATGTTGTCAAAGAAGTGAGTGGGCTTCAATTCGAAGAACGAATGCTTGTGCCTGGAAGTAAAGACGGTCAACAACCAAAGGCGGTAGATATATCATTTCTTGCGAGCGATGACTTTGTCTTCTTATTATGTCTTGCACTCCAATCCTATGATAATCAATTGAGTGATTCTCTAGATCCTTACTTTACTGTTGGTGACGCTTTTCCGAGAGGCTATGAGCAAACGCATGTTACACTTATTAATGGAATTGATGGCGAAGTAAAACCATTGAGCTCTGATATGTTAGCATCGTCATCCGTGCTCAGCTCGAGTGTGAAGTATGCAATCAAAGCCCCTGATTCATTTCCGAATACACGTTCGTCTCTGGAGGCAGCACGTATGTTTTACGTAAATCTTCATAAAGGTTGGGAATCAGATGATGCTATTGAGGATTATTTTTGGTATATATCTGCGTTCAGCTATGAAAAGAAGATTTCATCGACCATTCGAAGTGGGTATGCCCAGCTTGTTAAAGAGAGTCCCAGAGAAAATGAATTGCGCTTTATTGAAGAGATGCTTAAAGGCTGCAATGATGATATAAAATGTTTTGACATACACATTTTGGCCATAAAGCCAACCATTTCTGACAGTGCCTTTGTGGAATTTAATGTAGAAGTGCTTGTGCAATTCTCTCGAAGATCAAATGTACCTTTGTCGTTAACATGGATCTGTGGTGGGGTTGCAAAGGATGCTAAACAATATATTTTAGCCCACGATTTGGCCCTTTCGCAAGAAAAATCTTTACCTTTACTACCGAGTAATGCAGTAGTGTCAAACTTCCGCGTGTGGTCAAAGTATGACTATGTGAGCCACTTTACATCAGGGGAAGTGACTTCAGATGGCAATTATTTGAAATTACGAAACTATATGATCGCCCCTGTTCCAGTGAACGAAGATGCAAAGGTTCTGACAGACATTGAAAACACGCTGCTGCAAATAAGTAGCAGTGCATTAATGTATGACTATCAGGAAAACGTTGCTATTCAGAAGACTACAACCTTTACAGAAGTTAACGTTCACGTATCATGTGAAAAGGCTGGAGAAGCTCTTCAATTTCTTGTTCCATTTGAGAAACGCGGTTCTTTTACATTTGTTCAGTGTGACGTGCTACTTCCCATCTCCTACTTGGATATAGATAGCGTAAGCAAGCGTTTGGATGCTTGGTTCTATCTAGAATTTGCATTTACAAAGATAGTGTCGAAGTCCCGATCAACTAATGTTCACCTTGGTCGGGATGGCGAAGAAAGCCTTCCTTTTGACACATATTGCAACTTAAATGGAGTCAAATCCGCTATGTATTTGCTCGGGGCAGGGGATAATGATCGTGCAATTCTCATATACAAATTGTATCAGGCTTTGAAAGCGGTCAAACCTTTGCAAAGCACAAGTAGCTACCAACATTTCATGACTCTCCGGAAGGGCATTTTAAGACCTTTAGAGATACAATTCCATCCTAAAACGATAACGGAAGCACTTTCTATTCTTAGAATTCGGGTGACTGTCCCTGCTAGCTTGTGTGTATACCAAGCAACGGGAAAATTTATTCTCAATCCTCAAGAAGGACTGGACGTAGAACCTTTCCTCGGATATGACGCTTGGCGAAACGCCTTTGTAACAACCGTGAGAGGCATTTTAAAATTGGATATTGATCTTGATGTTGTGGTTAGATACATTGATATTCTTTCACATCGTTCACCTGTTTTAGAACAAGGGGGCGACGGCAACAATGCACAAGAAGGATCGTATTTCGACGTGTATGCCTCTGTCTTTATCAAGTCTGGTGGGTTTGCCAGTCCTTTGGTAAACCTTTGTCCTCTCCATGGGCAGCAATTTTATTGTGAAAGTAAAGATCTTGTTCAGGAGGATCCGGCCTTGAATCGCTTGCATTCAAGCTCCAGAGTGTGGAAAAACGATTCAGAGGCCACAAAAGGAGCCGAGGGCTTGGAGGATATAGAACTTGAAAAGCAAAAGGTCATAGAGTTTGACAAGTTATTTGATAGCTTGGCGTCAAAGAACACGAAGTTTCAGAATCTTATAACTGTGTCTCCCGTCTTTGATGCGTGGGATTTGAAATCTTTGGAAGAGAATGTTGAAACACCCACAGACAAAATGGTCGTGTTAAAGAAAGGATTACTCTCAGTGACTGCATTTTTTGCAGAAGATGGCTATGTGAGAAATGATGATGTAGATCGCAAAGTTCTAAAGCCTCTATCGATACTCATAGACCTATGTCTCAAAGATATCCAAATGCTTGAACATTGTAATGTACATTCAAAGATGCAAGCGTATGATTCGGGGCTATTCACTCGATTTATGTTTGATGATGAAAAGGTCAGAAGTCGAGGAATCAATTCATCTGCATTGGCCTCAATGGAAGTAGAAATTGAGTATACCATTTCATGCCCGGAGAACCATGATATCAATCTACATGAAAACTTTTTAGTCGAAAGAGTGAACTATTTTGGCAGGGAAGTGAATAAGTATATATCTATTGAACCCCAAAAAAGTCAGCTGGGGAATTGGGCAACAGTAAACATTTCCGTCAACAGAACCTCCCTTGAGAGAGAATCACTGTGTGATGAACTGAATGACCATGCTTCTCAGAGATTTAGATACTCTCTTAGGCAGTTTATCAGACTTCATCACTCCTCGGGCCTTTCCTTGTATTTTGGTATCGCATTCACTGGGGGGATGAACAGAAACAATGCCGTTGTCCTGAAGGATCCTAGCGTCTTTGATATTAGTGAAAGTGGCTCTCTTTCTTCCCTTTATATTGAGATATTGGGGAGAGTATCAGCACTGGACCGTAATCCAAAACATTATGACGGACTGGGTATTTATCATGAAAGTGATTTTGGAAAAGTAATACTGAAAATATTTATCAAAAACAGTCCGGACGTGTGGAAATACACACCAAACATTTTTCGATGGGACTATGCACACGAGTTGGTGAAAAAGACGTATTTGTCTAGTTGCGGGTGCAAGGATATCCTCTTGGATACCATGTACAAGTCTCTAGAAACCTCTGATAGTGACGTGACTATCGATATGGAAGTTGTTCCTGTTGATGTTGAATTGGCCGGGTCATATTTGTTCTTTTTGGATGAAGAAGCGTCAGAGTTGTGGTCTTCGGACGTAGCGTCTAGTGGCGAGGAAAATTACCCTTTTGTTTTACGAGTAGACTATCTTTTACGTTATGTGCGGACTGTTCTCTTTAATTCTGGCGAAAAATATACTTATGAATTTTCAACAATAGCAGGAGTTCAGGATACGTTGAGCAAATGTAGACTTCTGGATACTCAAAACATATATCATAGATACAGTTTGTTTTACCCCCCATTGGTGGCGAACCACCTGAGCACGCAAGCCATGAGCACATTTATGTACTTTTTTGAATCAACAACAAAAAGTTTTATGAACAGACTGCGGTCGAAACGGTATAGAAATCTTCGATACCCTCAAAAAGGATACAATGTAAATATGCGAACTCTCACGACTGTGCTAACTGTGTTTTACCCGTGCAATATAGATGTTTGTTTTCCAGATCATCTACTGCATAGAATAGTTCAGAATACTCACAATGATCGAGAAGCTATTCAGCGTTTCGTGGAGGTTTCTTTTAAAGACTTAGATATCTGGCCAGTCGAAGTGGACTTTGAAGATATTAGACTAGCGCACAGACCAATACATTTGTATGTGCCATACATGGATAAAGGAATCGAATATGAAGGTATTGACATAGCTGTGAGTGTCACGGCATATGGAACCAAGTTGGTCGGAGATGGAAACCAAAAGGGTTTATCGGCTTTGCAACGTCTCAAAGAAAATGGGTCTGGGAAGTCCGCAGATATGTCCGCAGACAATAATGTTATCTCACGGAAAGAAGACGAGGATTCACACGATAGTGAGAAACCTCTAGATAGACGGGCTTCGGAAAGTGAATATTTTGACCTCTTAAGAAGTTCTTTGGATACAGATATAAGTACAAAGTTGGGTCACTGTGATAAATCAAATGATGATGAGCTGCCTAGCTCGCCATTGATTGTAAAACTTCAAAGTGATGAAGTAATGCTTGCTTTGGATGCCGAAGCCCACGAGCATTGGAACAAAAGCTCTTTTGGATCAAGTATGCGTAATGTTTGGAGAATAGAGACAACTATGCTGGGCAGGGTGCGAAAAGACACAACTCTGAAATTCTTCTATGGTTCGAGCTCTGAAGCATTTGATAAAACTTTAAGTGTGCCAGTTCGTAGCTGGGAGCGAAAGGTCGGTTCCATTGACACTTCCAAATACCGACAGTCGAATTGGTGGAGTGGCTTCAATAGATTTGCGGTTACTATCTATGGACGTATGTACAACAATGATATTGCAGAATATGCAATTTTATTTCTTATGAGTGATATTGGCTTGTTTCGGTCAGATGAGCACCCGTATCTTGCCCAAGACTTTGTTATGCATATGTCAAAGTATATGAGATCTGTTGTGGATGAACTAGGCAAAGTCAAATCTTTGAGAACGAACACTGCATTGCAACGCTTTCTGGATGATACCCATTTACAGTTAACCGATATACACCCTGGGGAATTGCTGGTGACAAATCAACAGGAACTTTGGGATTATTTAATAATGGAAAATTTTCGCAACAAGCGGCCCTCCTACATGACTTTGAAAGTGGACTTTTACATTGGTCTGAATGAAGATGGAAATGATGTGTACTTAGATGATAAAAGCCTTAGCTGTATGTTTTGGGTCACTCTTATGTTAAATCATGAATATGGCTTATTTAACCACGCCCCTGTGTTTCCTAAAGCAAATGATGAAAAGAAACGCAGAGAAACACGAGCTCTTGATACATTCTTATTTGTGAACAATCTAGAGCAATCGCCTTTTCAATCCTTGAATGTCCACGAAGAGTCATTTGCACGCACTGGACTATACGTTAAGCAACTAAATAAGCTTGTCAAAAGCAAGTTATCAACGGCTTATAGCTTGACCAAAGCTCTACTTGATATTCCTGACGTGAGACGATTGCTGAAAGAGCCGAATCTATTACCTGATAGACTGTGCGAAAGTGTTGCCCTGAGTTTTGTTAATGAACAAAACCCATCCTCGTTTGACCCCAGCCAAGTCATACGCCTATTTGCATATCATACATACATGATGTTGCTCTATAACGAGGCCGATAAGGATTATATAGAGGTGTCTGTTCAAGAAGCTGAATTGGGAACATCATCGTACGAGCTACGCATTGTTTTCCGCTCATCTGAGCAATGCCTCGGTCGGGACAAACTAAGGACAATATCTGAATACTTGATTTTCATGAACCCGGTTTTGTCGCCTTTTCGATTTGGATAGTTTGCATACAAAATAAATGGACAAATATCATATCCCTCGTTTAGAGGTCAAATACGGTTTATTTCAACATTCCTTTTTAAGACTGGTATTTCTCGCAAAATCGAATCCGTTTCTTTACAAGTGCCTTATCTTTTTTGCTTCTAGCTGAGGGATGCATAAGCAGCTGCCTCGGAGAAACACGAACAGAAGTCTTATATTCTCTGCCGAGAATAAAATACCTAATGTTAATGTCGATAGAGTTGTGAACATCAAGCAATTGCTCGCTCTTGAGTACTTTTTCAAAGCGACCGGCTTCTATGGGTACGCTTACCACTTGAGATGGTGATTCGAAATTCCGACAAGAAGTTTCTCCCCATATATTTGTTTCATAACCAGCTGTTTGCGAAGGGTCTCTCCGCAGCGTAATAAACACAGTGATTATAGCAAGATCTATATGCCAACTTGAATTTTCGATAGCCGATGTGTCGCAATACCTACAGATGTTATCAAGTTGAAATACCACTTGTTCCGGCGCTAAGCATACGTGGAATCCATCGACAGATAAAGGCCCATCTGTGAGACCGGGAAGGTTCATGGGCTTTTTAAAGGGTAGGTGAACATTTTTGATAACATCATAATTGTCTAAAACCGACTGTTCATCTGCTCCAGACATGTCATGATTTACCATAAACACAAGATCAAATTTCCCCGGAGAATACTTCGGGCCCAGATGCTCATGTTTGGAATCCCCTGGGCTTTTGACCGAAGACAGGCCCCGGAAATGCTCAATCAACCCTTCGAGAAGAGAAACTGAAACATTGGTTTGCGAGAAAGCTGGCAATGACACAGATTTTTCAGCAAGTAAAATAGCATGGCTAGGAATCCATTGAGATAGTTTGCCGGTCAGTCGAGATGAAACCACGCCCCTCTTATTCCCATTGCAGCCCAAGGTATTGAAAGAGGCTCTGTTGTGCTCTCCATTACCATCCATTTCTACAAGCGACTCTGTCTTTTTGCATTCGTCCTCATTCCCCAGCCAGTCGTCGGTGGAATTGGCCATTTTCGGATTGATATGCCGATCACTTGCAAAAATCATTTTATCAAGGCACGAGCTTCCGGCAAGAACCTCCCAAGGAGCGGTGTGAGTAATGGATCTATTGTGGTGCTCCCAAACATCTCTCCAGTGACTGCAATCATTTGAGTGAGACCGATGATGATGTGACTTTGTCGCGGGGAAAGCTAAAACAACGGCATGCGTGGATCGGGGCCCAAAGCCATTGTGGATACTGGTGTGAAGCCAAACGCTGTTATCCGCAATAGTAAACATACCCTCTCTGTCAAATGGACGGTATGGCTCATGGCCTCCACCTACAGACTGTGACCTTCGACGACGTAAGGATGAGCTACCGGATTGAACAGTGATTTTCCCTTGGGAAAGAACAACTAGATCGTGAACATTTGGAGGAAATGCAGACGGCGAAAACACTTGCTCAGGCACATCCATGTACATGAAAGACGGTTGATAAGGTGTCAAGACATTCCACTTAGTTCCCTGGACGTTGCCCGGAACGTCTTCTGGAACACTGATGACCGCTCGAAATGTCAAAGAACCGGATGACACACTAGCATAACTCTGGGTAGAGTCCCAGTCTTGCAATGGTACCCGTTCAGCATCGGGATCAGACTGTATTGTTAATTTTGCGTCCGCATTAGCGATAGCTTGCCATCCACTTTGGCCTTCAACAGCCTTTTTATAAAGGCGCCAGTGTAGGCTGTCCGTGAAAAAATAAGGAAGAACATTATTCGCTTCCACGACTACTTGAAACTTTTTGGGGTCATTTGGTACTGGCTCAACTTTCATAAGAGTAATCTTACTGTTGTGGATAAGGAACTGTTTACCAAGAACTTCTTTGTTATGTTGCTGCGCGAGTAAATCGTGCTTATCAACCAGCTTAAATCTTATAAATGTATGAACGTCTATACCTCCCTGTGGACGAGATTTTGAAAAAAACAACCCTCCTTTCAGTTTTACTGACTCGTGAGGGGCAATAGGAGTCACAATCCGCAAGTCGTTCACTTGTTTCACCTCACTCATTGCCGTGGAAGGGTCTCCCATCAAAACAGAAACTTCCAATGGCTTATTGGCACTACACGTGACCGGCAATGTTCCAGTGTTTTCTATAACAAGCACAAATGAATATCCTTTAAACTTGGAAGGTTTATAGTCGCTTGGGTATTCGTTATCCTCTAATCCATCTTGAACTACCACAGTTGTTGGTTCCACCCGCTGATAGGCCGAAGCAACTGTAACATAAAAGGACATCAAAATAAATTACGAAAACGAAAACTATTAGCACTTATTTTTTTCTTGAAAACAGACCCAAAATGTTCACTCTGACTACTGTCATACTTACCTTGGAATGAAATATTTAACTCATTGTCCTTCAAATCTTCGTCGGTTACGGTTCCTGTTTTTGATCCCGTAGACGATTCGTGTGCAAGACGTTCCATCTGCATAAAAAACATTTCTGTCGATGATGGACCAAGATTTCGGTAAAAGATGTGCCCCTTCGATTCTGCATAGCCAACAACATTTTCCGGTGTAGCTAAAGAAGGTGAAGCAAATATTTTATCTCTGATTCCCTTACCATATTCTGAACCAACCAGGAGAAATCCTGACATTGTGAGTATAACCCCACCGTTCACAGTAGCAGTAAATGAAAGTAAAAACCGATTCGGAAGTTTCAATGGGTTCTCATTCGGTTTACTAACATCTGCAGGCTCCGTGCTTACATGAATGTTATCGAAAGTTGTTCCACTGCTCAGGTCCACATTCAAATTTCCCCAAACATAGCTTACATCCACCTTTTGTTCAACTGTCTTTCCCCCTCCATTTTCTATCAATAAACATACAACTTTTTGAGTATATCTTTTACGCTCATCGCTGCCAGATGAACAGTGTATTGAGTTGGCAGAAAGGTCAGTGACTTTTTCTGTCCAACAAACCAATATAACTCGGTTATTATCAACACTCCAAGGAAGAAGAGCCATTGAGGCTTTCGTTTGCGACACCAAAACAGAATGACTGCCAGTCACCAACTCCAGCTTTTTAAGCTCAGCACTAAGCTGTTCCGCCTGGATGTTTTTAAAAGGAACAGCCAATGAAACAGTAGAGCCAGTAGTAAAATAATGTGGGGCTGCATGGTTATCGCATGTGCCATCAGAATAGATAGTGTCAGTTTCGGTTGTATTTCCCACCGTCTTTGTCACTGTCTCCGGATGCATTTGTACACAGTATACTTTCAATACCATCAGGCCATATTGCAGTGTACTTTGATGGTACTCCACACCCTCGTGGCTGTGCACTTTGACATGCTCTACAACTACAAAAGTGGCGACTCCCTTTTCACCGTTCGCATCCCAACCTATCGTTTTAATTATTGGATTTTCCTTGTAGTCAGTTTCACTTTGTTTTCCAAATAAGTTAGAGACATCATGAACATCGTGCGTATTCAAGCGATTGGGATAGACAGTTGCCCTGTCTTCTGTAGCATCTTTGCTTATCGCCTTTACTGCGGCTATATCTTGAGCATTGGGAACAACCTGTACATACAATGAGAATGACTTTTTGTGGGCCTCTCCGGCTATTTTTGAAAGGTCCTTTGCTGCAACAGCTACTCCCAAGATAACTTGAACATCCCGGTCTCCAACAGGCGTTTCACTGGCTGCATGTGATGTGTGAATATAAAGGGTGGGTAACATACTGTCTACATTCTCATTTATGACTGCTTGATTAAGACTAAGCTCAACCGTAGGGGGTTCGCATGGTATATCTGCCCAGATCAAATGCGTTTCAATACCATTCTCAGCCACAGAGCTCGAATCAGTAGTCGTTGAACTTATACTGTACACACGAAAACAGATATCATTATCAAGGTACCGTTGTGATATATGCGGATCACTTTCACTAAGCTTGGAGCTCTTGAATTTGACAGAAACAAATGGGGTAGTTGCAGATTGAGGAAGAAAGTATGAGCCCATCAGCATCATGTGTTCCGCACTGCATGCGTTAGGGTTGTACTCAATACCAGATGCAACGGAAAACATTCGGTATATGCCGTTATTCGCAACAAAAGACAAATGATACGTGTTTAGCTTGACAACTCCTTTGGCAAAATATCCTGACTCTGAAAGGTCATCTCTTATAGTGCCCGTCGAGCGATCTATTATTTCAGGGTTAAAGTCGGGGTTGTACTTCACTTGTTCAAGATAATCACAAAATGACTGCGTGTTGCCTGGCTGCGTTTCGGCTTTAGAGCACTTGCTATCATTTGAATTGTCGTTCAGAGATCGTCTTCGTCTGGAATTCCAGCACGGTTTCCTACCGCACGATGTACCTGCGCTTCCGGTAAATGGTTGCCAACGTTTGTGAACAATGTGTATAAACAATGTCCACGCATCAATACGGATAACGATCCCAACATCAAACGTTTTGACGCACGATTCGCACTCCACAGAAGGCAGTCCAGTGGGTGCTACATTTGGAGGGAATTTGTAACTCTTTACCTGCTCTCTGTGGTATATAGAGCCTCCGACGGAAATGCGGAGTTTTGCTAGCCCACCCCACCCGATTGAAAATGCCAATCCGAATTCGGCGTACCATTCTGTATAAGGATAGTCACTCCGAGATACAAAGGCGGGGGCCATTTTTATCTCATTCGGCGAAGGACTGGAGTAGGTTATCAACGTTTTCGTATCTTTAGTATTGACGATCAAATAGGGCATACATCCAACCATTTGTTCTGTAGATATCCTAGTGTGAGACCCACTGCTAACAATTTCTTTTGTTATCTCCAAGTATGGCTCACCAGTGAGGGCATCTACATGACCATTAAGAAAAAGATGTCGAGTTTCTTTCATGACAATAGTTGTCCACGGAATAATTAACCGAGTTTCTCCACCGGAGTCCATTGAAACCGCTCCGTCTGTTGTATACGATAAATGTGCATAGGACTTGGATTTGCGGCCCCAGCCACCGCCAAATGGAAAATCAACAACTGAACTAAAAATACTCAAGAATGTTGGATCGTGAATGGCAGCGTATATCCCTGTATCACCACTAAAACAAGCATCACTCAAATCCTCTGCGTTGTTCCTTTGCTTCATACACGAAGGGACCCCCGGATCGTAACAATTGTCCATGCTACTGTCTTTGTACGAACCTTCCATGACTCCAGATATACTACTTGGGGCATTCACTACGTAGAAAATCACTTTTGTCTCCATCTCATGACCCATATAACTCAAAACAGCATTCAACGTGTGAACCCCGGCGGTGAGTTTGTCTTTTGTTTTCGGGTCGTAGAAACTCAGACCGAGTGGTATACTTGTTGACAAGCCTTGCTGTATTATGTCTTTGTTATCCAGTTTCCATTTCATGTTCACATACGCCCTTTGATACGTTCCTAGGATCCGTGCGTTGTATACTACACACGGCGGCACCCCTTTGATGAAGTACAATGGGTACACGGGGTCCATAATCAACCCCAAAGCAAGAATGTCAAAGTCAGGTGTGTGGACCTTTACATTATTATACAAGTATTCCTGCAAGGAATTGTCACTATTGATTTGAGCGATGACTCGACCAGCAAGCATAAAGCCTGGCATTGCGGTGTATGTGAAAGTAAGGGTGAAAATCTCAAACGAAGATATCTTGTCACCTTTCTGAGATGTCGCAGGGATCTCAAAATAAGCAGTACCACTGTGGGTGAATTTAGCTCTAGCATTATTCTTTATGTGAAGAATTATCACATCCACAGAAAATTGGGCTTTGAAATGGGAATCTATCTCATCAAAGTTACTTCCCAGCACTTCTAATATAAACTCAACAGAATAAACAACCTCCGTGGTAACAAGACCAAGAGGCTTAACAGATATCTGATCTACGGCGCCAATTTGCAAATCGTAGATTTCTGATTCATCAATAGTCTGCGTAGGAGGACAAGTGTGCCTCTCGGATCCATCTGTGGCACAAACAAGATTACTCAAAGCTGTGTATGGCTCTTTGTCTGGTAAACAGAATTGACTGGATGAAAATGTGTACTCTTCACTAAAGGATCCTGGTTTCGTGCAATACCCACATCCAGCTGCCACACACGCACTACAAGTGGTGAGATGAAAACAGTTTAAGGACGCCTTGATGCTTTCAATACCTCCTCGTGAATGATACACCACGGCAGGGGCCAGGACAAAGGCATCAATGTCCTCATCACCATGCAGATATATATTTGAAATAAACAGCCTTGACTTTTCATCATTCCACACCAGAGGTTTTTCGACATCCTCGTCATTGAAGGCTGGGTATATTCTCATTTTACCATTGACACCAACAAGATTTAGAGGCACCGAATTCATAGCACCACGAAGTTGTTCTTCGGAACTGGAGAGAGCACAGTCCGAGTATGATATTAAAACTTGGATCATAACGCGAGATGGGATCTTGTATTCGCCATTGTCATAACATCGGATACGGAACCCAACATTTCCGATAACATCCAAAAAGAAAGGAAAGGTGCCATGATACTGTTCCAGGTCAACGTAAATACATGACAGACTCGAACTTCCACTGCTAGAATTATCACTGATTTCATTGTCTAAAGGCGGTATACTTATGTGAACAACGGTGCATCCATTTCGAATGGAAAGATGCCCCCCATATTCTGCAGTGTACCATAACCTAGACGACCCACCAATATCGCCACAACAGGCAGTACGGTAAGGTGCCACATTGCCTTTGCCGTCGATTCCTTGGGCAAATTCAAATCTTGCATACACCATTTCTGTCTGCTCACACTCATTAAGTCGATGTGCAACTACCCCAACTGCGTCCGCAGACGAATCTGTAACCGTTGATGGAAACGTGGAGGATGGGCTTGTCATCATGCTATTACAATACGCCTTAACAGATTTAGGAGATGATAGTTGAGGCCTGTTTAAAGGGCTAAGTACTGCCACCCTAGAGCACATTGACCCTTCACCTTGTAGAAGAGAAAACACCTCAGGAAAAAGGACAGGGCAATACTTAAGATGCGCGACCTGACCACCTCCCAGTGACAAAGACTTCTTGCCGTACACAAAATAGAACCTGTCTTTCACTGAGAAGTCTATCGCGGTAGTGAGAGTCAATATATTGGAATTTAAGTTAAGCTCCAAGCCTTTGATTTCTTTCAGTGAGGAAGTTACTTCTAGAAGGTCTTTAGCAGTTATGCGCTCCACATCAATAGAATAGAGTTTCAAAGAATCAAAGTGTTGACACTCGGGAATAGGCAGAACCGCACTAAAATCTATTGTAATCTTTTCTGTGGCCCTCACTGCGTTTTCCGTGCCCTTCACGTTCATGGTAGGAACAAAGCCCTGGTATCCCAACACATAGGGATCTTTGGCATACATAATCTGGGCTTGAAACGAGTTGGATGACCCCTTCACCATATCTGGAAATATAAAGTGAAATTTCAGAGAATCGATTTCATTTACTCCCAGAAGAAAGTCCGTGGCCCCCTTTCCTAGAGCAGCTGTTGGCCCGGCAGGAGGCTTCTGAGGAGGGGTTGAGCAGGTTGTTTCTCCTCTTTGTGCATACGCAAAGTAAAACCTTCCACTTTTATAAAGTTTTACAAGAGCAGAAACTGTTTTGGATACACTATCAACAGATCCATATTCTACTTGCAAACTCGGAGCTAGCATAATATTTGGTTCATTTCGATCCTCCTCTTTCACACTATACATCCTCATCATTGGTTCTCTTAGAAAAGATGGGAGAGGCAGAAGGTCTTTGAAAAATATCAGAATGTATGCATCCAAAACGGATACTGGTGGGGATACAGTTATTGTAGTGCCCACCCCTCCCAAAATATAAGGATCATTTCCTGTCTTGATATCTGCAGAATAGACCGTTTTCTGATTCATGATTCTTTCCGGAAACTGATATTCAAACTCCAATCTATTCGAGTAGATGTAGAATGACTTTTTGTCTTTTAAACCCTTTTCAAAGGTGACAGAGCCTTCATTAAACTTAGAGTCTTTACAACAATGTACTTTCATTTCCAGATGAATAGTCTTTTTTGTAGGCAGTCTACAAACCACTACGGAGCCATCAATGGATACTTTTACTTGCTTATATTCGCCATTTGATTCCCTTTCGTCAACAAAGCCACATCCTCCATTATACCCAACTTTAGCTGCCTCTTGCATTTGACTAAGTCTACATACAGAGTACCCATAACCTTCACACAAAGATTGAGCTTGCACAAAATCCAAATTACTCGTAAGGATGATTGCATAATTGATACGACTGGTACACATGTGTCCAAATCGTCCATTCGTAAACAAATAATCTGTTTGACATATATCTGCGTTTGCCTTCAATGCAACATTTTCATATATAACTTGATTTGAACGTCCCGTACACAGGCCACGACGATAAGGCGTTCCTGTGTTAGCCATTAAAAAGGCTTCAGACCTACTCTGGTTTTCTTCTACCTGAAGACAGTCAACCAGGGGAACGCAGGAGGTCTCATTTTTACACGACGCATAAACCCATCCACTCCCAAGTTGGTTTTCATGAAAAGTCTCCAGTCCATTGAGTGCATAGTTTTGCTCATCCATACAGGAGTAACCTTTATATTTCTGAGGGCTACCATCGGACAAAACCAGTTGCCTACTGTAGGTTACTTTGCTCTTTGATAGTAGCGATTGACGTTTTGAATAAAGAGCGCGAGGGCTTGGAATAGATCCAACACAGCATTTGCAAACTGCACCTTTGCAATTACTCAAATCAAAGTTATTAACAGCCCTCATTCGCTCCCCTTCGGAGCATTCAGCATCCCCATCATGGCTCTGGCAGACATTGCTTTCCCCAACCGGGTGAATCAAGATATAGTCACTTACAACTGTAGACAGGGACGAACAATCTGTGTCCGCAATATTTACTTCTGTAGCGGCGTGGGGTACTTTGAACGCCTTTCTTGCCAAACGATAATACGTTATCCGCTTTTCAAAATCAGCACCAGTCTTGAGTTTAACATCATTACTCCCGGATGTGCAGTATTCCGATGGGTCCCCATACAAGTACGCAAATACCTTGCGAACGTTTCCTTGTCTTCCCAGCGAGGCCAAACTAAATGAAGTGCTAGAGTGGCTGTCTGATGGTCGTGCTCGATACCACTGCCATATCGCAATTTTCATCCCCTTCTCCATATCCATGTATACTGACCCGGGGTCATCTAAGAGGGAATTCATATTCTTCAACTCTGTGGCCGATGACGCTTGGAAATAAGCACAAAGACCTGTCAATGTTAATTCGATTACATTACTGGCTTTCAATGTCTTTGATCCTGGTAGTCCTCTAGTCACATCAAAATTGGGCCTGTTTGTGTTGAGGCTGGGAGATACGCCGCTGCACGGTTTCAGAAGCTGATCCGGAACATTGTCATTTTCAATTGGAGCAAACATATTGTCTGTGGCAAACAGTATTTGGGATATCAGAAGAACGACTTCAATAGGATACTCCCCAGATGATGAGCTTCCAAGCGCTACAGTTGCATCGCCAGGGCTGATTCCAAATGATAGTAAAGCATTGACCACCTCGATAAAAAACGAATCCACATTAGTTTTTTCGGAAATCAAGCTTTTCATTGAATTGTAGAAGGCGGAGTAATGGATACGGTACATGTTCATGGTTCTTGAAAGTCTGTACATGACTTGTGAAATAGGTGTGTGTTTCAATTCTTTTCTTTTTGAGTCTCGATGAACGGCCACCGCACGGAACAACACTCCCACACTCTTCTTGGGGCCCGAAGCTTTGGCTTTTGTGCCAACGATATCGTCACTCTTGTGGCTATTTTCACCATCTTGTATAGAGGCCGAGGACTGTAAGGAAGAAGTGTATTGTATCTGCTGCTCAAGTCGAACAGGCCCTGTGTATTTCTTCCTCGTTGGACTGTACAGAGGATGAGATCCATCTACGGTGAAGTAAATATGGGCATATGGCATGTAAGTGAACATTTTGACTGGGAATGTGAACGTATGCTCCTCCCCGATTTCAGGTTCGGTAAACGCACTGGTTGATGGACTAATGACTACGATGTGCGCAGGATGAGTGCTTTTAACAAACTTCAGCGACTTGAATATTCCAAACGAAGAGGCCATTTTTTTCTCGGGCCACACATCGCTATAGGGCAAATCACCTCCTCTTGTTGGGCGGCTTTCACCAAAGTTCACTCTCTCAGGCATCTCTCGCCTTTCACCTTTTGCCTGCAGATGTCTTAAAATTGTTAGACTTCGCCGCAAACGCGATCCATCCTGGCCCTCATGGGGGCTCATATCCGCATATATATCATTTCCCACCACATCATCGGTCATCATCTCCTCCTCCAATATCTTCTTGAATACTTCACGGCAGTAAGAGTTCCTTCCATTCCCATGCGAAAACAAAGACTGATGATGCCAACCGTCCTGTCCTCCTCCATCATATCCATTCCCCTCACCATAAAGCACATCCGTCCACCCATTCTCTCCCTGACACGATGCCTCCCCCCCACACTCCCCCAAGTTACCCAGCCCCCTGTACTCCTCCACCGTATCCACCCCGAGCAGGTCCAGCAGGACGGAGCACTCCACCGGGGGCCTCCCCGCCACAAGCACACTCGTGGAGTCTTCTTCATCATGCCCCGCTCCTCTCCCGGCGCCCCTCGCCGGGTAGATGGCCTCCAGGGACTTGCACGTGTCCTCGGGGACCACCACCGGGCGCTGCACCAGGCCCAGGGAGGGCAGCGTGGGTAGGTGCAGAAGATTCTGTTGGTCTATTATTGGGAGGGGCATGAGGAGGATCTTGTCAATGACATCTGGAGGATATGGCTTGGTGTTCCCGTCTTGCATATTCAACATAAACACCACACGGGGATCCGCGCCAATCATATGGGCAATCTCCTGCAGGGAAGTGAATCTCTTCCCTTCCAGCAACGGCTGTGTGCTGGGATCAAACTGTTTTCCACATAGAGGACTACTGGCTCCCACAAACACCCCCCCTTCAAGGGGATCTACTCCCCAATGGCCCCCACCAAGCCCTCCAAGGGACACAAGGTGGAGGATAAGTACCACAAACACACCTTGCATCCTCCCTGACTGACTGATAAAGGAGGGTGCGATATGGTCTGTGTGGATTTGAAAGGTGGATTATATTCCCTCCTCTCTCTCTCTCTCTCTCTCTCTCTCTGTTTCTCTCTCTCTCTTTTTCTATTTTTTTTCCCCCCCGTAAATCTCTTTA
>PDIM01000026.1:0-18244 GCA_002811675.1 Ichthyosporea sp. XGB-2017a | reverse complement strand
AAAAAAAAAAAAAAAAAAAAAAAAAAAAAAAAAAGACAAAAAAAAAAAAAAGGAAAAACAAAAACAAAAAAATAAACATAAAAGTGAACAGCTGTTTTTGAGTGAGATCGGAATTTAAAAATTTCACATTTCTTTGTAATTTTGTTTTTGTTTTTGTTTTCTTTTGTATTTTTCTTTTTTCTTTCTTTTATTTGATTGTTGAAGAGCCAAATCAACAACAGCAATAACAAAAAACAAACCAAGAAGAAGGGTGGGGTGAGGTAATCTTATCTCTGTGCTGTGTGTTAGATCCTTTTTTCAATTTTATTTGCTTGTCTCTTTTTCTGTTAATAATAATCAACAACCCCCCCCCTCCTCCTGCAATGGTGCTGTTCCGAGTCAACGAGGGGTTTCTGCACCTCACCAGGGAGTACCTGGGCTGTATCCTCCAGGCAGTCCTCCTCCATTCGGTGGTGTATCACGTGTGCAGATGGGTGTATTCCCGCTGGGTGCTCCCGTGGGGGTGTCGGGTGGGGGCAGGGGTGTCCCGTGTGGTGAAGGGGGTGTGGGGAGGTGATGGTGATACTGGTACAGAGGCAAGGGGGTGTGTGGGAGGAGGAAGAGGAGGGAGAATGATGGAGCGTTGGTGTCTCGGGTATGGAGCAGATAATGTGTTTGATGCTCTGATAGCAATGTGTGTGTGTGGACTGGGACATTGTTATGATAGAATGACCAGAGGAAATTGGAAGGACGGTGTTGGACCTGGTGGGGTTCAGGAGGAGGAGAAGGAGTGTGTGGGTGCTGGTGAAGGGGGATGGACAGAGATAGAAACACGAATGTTTGCAAAGAAACCATCCAGTCGGAACAGCGCCGGAATTAGTTCAAAGGGGGGGACTGGAAAGGAAAGACGGGACATGTCAGAGAGTGTGTTGGCCATCCGGAGTCACTATTGGGCCTGTGTGACAGTGATATTGGTGTATATCTTACACGTGGTCTATAATACATCCATCATAGACTTTCACATCCTTGAGAAAATCGGTGATAGGCTTTGGCTGGGAGAGAGTGACCTTCAGAGAGAACCATCTTTTGTAGAGACACAAGAGGCAATGAATCACTCGCCACATTTCATGTACAGTCGCCAACGAGAGGCAGATGTGGCATATGTAGAGCAACTTGTGAAATTTGCAAAAGATTATCGGATTTTTAAAGCCAAACAGGAGCATTATCAGCGTGAACGTGAGCTAGAAGAAAATGGACCAACGTGGAGAAGCAAGCCAGCGGAGAAAAGCAGTGACAGAGAGGAAACCACTTTGAAATGGAGAATATCACCACCCCCCCCTCCTCCCCTTATCAATGCCTATGAGGTATTGGAACTTCCCTTTTTCTGCTCGCCTATGGAGATTCGTCGAATGTTCCGAAAAAAGGCGCGAGTACTGCACCCCGACAGCAACAGGGAAAAAGAACAGAGTGAATGCTCCTCTGGTAATCAGCCGCGGAGAGTGCATAATTCTTCTTCGACGTCGACACCTTTCTCTTGTTCTTTCCTGAAGGAATATCGTTATCTGGAAAATGATAGGCAGCTATGGGCGTATATCTCCGAGCACAAATTTTCACGGCTCTCTTCTCTCAATGACATGTTACGGTCCCCACTCAAGAGACATGTCTATGACCGAATGGGTATAAAGACAATTGAGAGCTGTACTCCTGAAGGGGCTGGTTCTGCTCAAGGAACAACCAGACAGACCTCTTTCAGTGGGAGTTGTCATACCTTTGAAGACTACCTGCAGAGGTATATCCTTATAGATATGCTCCCTGCCTACCTCAATGTGATTATGCTTCTAGCTGTTATGTTTGTGGGAACATCCCGTCTGTTTACACTCTTTGCCAGTGAAGTAAATTACTCTAATTCAGATGAAATTGTCGCTAGTGATAATCGAGGAAGGCGAATGTGGATCGCTTTATTGGTAGTTCTTGCCCTGGCAGCAACTGAAGTCAAGGCTGTACTTGTGAGTCATCCCCATTACCTCACTGTGGGTGAGGAAGATCTTTTCGGGGGTCAAAAGGACAACGAAGACCACCTTTTAAATATATCTCATGGAAACTCATCCTTTCTGATGGCCTTGTATCATTTCAAGCACTATTCCACCTTACCTCTACCCATCCAATGCACCTTACTAATCCTCTCAATAACATCTCCCTCCCCCTTCACACCCCACGAAGCAGTGTGCATAATGAGACAAATCATTGTCGTGCTTGTCCTCTGCATTGCTGCATGGGAGTGGTTACCCTCCGGGTACAACAATGACAACTCCACCAATCAGAGTCGTGCTGTTAATGAAGATGGCGATAATGAGGAAGACCCAGTGCGTAACTTGGAGCGTAGTCATATCGAAAATATGTTTTGGATAGTTTTGAATGGTGAATACGCGAAGCTGATCCTGGATGGATATGAGGCAGTCAATACCTTTGCAGCAGACCTCGCAGAGACTATCAAGAGTAACCAAAATCCGCCACCGTGAAATTAATTCGTGGAAAGAAAATGAACACTTTACTTCTCTTGACGTTGTCGACGTACGTGTTGACTTGGGCAGTTGCTTTGCTGTCATAGTGTATATATTCTTTATTTTGTTATGGTGTGTGTTTTCTTTTTCGTTTTGCTATTGTTTTTGTGTTATTTTGTTTTTGTTTTAAGGGGCAGGGTAAAATAAAAGGGTGTTAAAAATAATGAACTTATAATCATGCAAAAAGAACCAAGCTAAGAGATTCTTTCTAGCTTTTGAGTTTGTTGATGCTTAGCTCAAATAGGAAACAGTGGTGTACTTCCCTTTGTTGCTTTTGCGCAAACTCCGAATACTATTTGCCGCGTTGAGTTTCGTGATTGCCGATTTTGTAGTGCCGGTAACTGCATTGTAGTTTGCCTTTCTCGATTCTTCGTTTGCATCGGGCTTGGTTGGTGTCTTCAAAGCTTCGTACAGCCCATAAACGGCAAAACCCAGGGAAACAACTGTTGTGGCTGCCATCAGCCCATTTCCCCATTTTGCTGCCTCAACAAGAGTATCTTCGTTGAAAGCTTTTGCTTCCTCGGCTGATTGAACTGCCTTGTTACTGATCTTCAGTTCATACATCTCTTCAACATTGTCTGTTGAGACAATATCTTGACCATTCTCTTGAAGTTCCACCTGCGTTTTAAATGCTTTGGTCTGACTGCGCGCTCTCCAGATATTCCAGAAGTCAAGTGAGCCTCCAACCACATCAATGAGAATACCACCAACACAGGTTGCGTAGGTTCCCCAGTCACTGACATCGTTTTTGGCCCATTTTTCGCATGAAGCGGCGGCTTCTGTTCCAATAGCCGCCAATTGACACAAAGCCATTCCGCTTCCAAAGTAGGCCTCTTTCAGGTGTGCTTTGAAATCGGCTATAGCTTCTTTCGATATTAGCGTTCCTTCAATGTCCCCGTGAGCAACTGGTATCTTGGTATCGGCAGCAAACTTGAATTGGTCCTCCATAGGAGACAATAATGATGTGGATTTTCCATAGTTAAGTCCACTTTCCTCTCGCGTAAACTTCGTAGTAGTGAATTCCGCTGTGAGTTGCTTCTTTTGCATAGTCAAATCGGGAATGTCCTTTCCTTGAATTACGACTGTTTCACGTCCATAATACGTATCCATCTTTGACATAAGAACACGTGGGGGTTCCCTTGCGTTTTGGGGTAGTTTTCCATGAGTGACATCATTTCTTGTGCTGCAGACGTATAAAGAGCCTTTGGGTCTACCAATCTCCATAAATGATTTGAAATAGATATCATTTTGTTTCTAACCCATGTGGTACGCATATAACCCGTTCTGAATAAGCCAATATCACCTCGAAGGTCCGTTTCCAAAAGGGCGGTATTGCCTTTTTGTGCAGCCGCTAGGAAATCATGATAGCTAGTTGAAAAAACTAGGTCTTTGTCCACTTTCAAGAGTGCTTGTTGTGAAAGGGGAGTGTCACCGACATAAAGGTCAAAACCTCTGTAACGTACATTTGCCACACCAAACCTCTCGTAAGTATATGCCTTTCCATGGCCCGGCGTTACTTCAATATCAGGCTCTCTAAGGGCCTTAAAGCCATTCCTTCCATTCTTTGACATGTAGTAGCCGCTTGTTCTCTTTACCATGTTTTTGGCAAAATTGATACTTTCTTCTGAGGGGTTGACGCTGACCATGGATTTCATTGTGTCCAAAAGCCGCGCTCGCGCTCTCATATCATAGCCCATGTTTGAAAAGGAATAGCGCTCGTTGTTAGGGAAGAGGGATCCGGTGTAATGGTACTGATAACCTTTCATTGCTAATGTTACCGCAGTGAAGGCAATAGAAAGGGATGCTGAAAGTATTTCCAAATCCTTTGAAGCTCCTGAGTCCCGGCGTCTTCTGAATGAGCCTTTTACGGCATCAGCGACAATCGCCTGCTTTTTTGCTCCTACCCAGTTTGTAAACCCTTGTCGACATCTCTCTGCCTGCAGTGCTTTTGAAGTATCCGTCGACTTCCTAAACTGCTGTAGATCCCTGCACTCCTGAATATCTTTTGAAAAATCAAGGAGAGCGGTAATATCAGACCGCTTCATTGCACCGACCATGTACATCATTGACTTGACCCCAGGAGGTGCTGTATCCAAAAATTTCTTCTGGAACACCGTTTTGTTAGCAGGGGTAGCTTTCCAGGCACGCAAATTGGGAAGAGTTATGTTTTTCATAACAATGTCAACCATATGGGTTGGGAAATCTATAAAATACTGCATGTAGTAATCATATAAGCTCACGTTCTTCCTCTCCTTTGAGTCAGGAAAATATAGAAGAACAGGTTCTTCGGTTGTTGTGCCTGTATTTGGGTCCGTTACTTGTCTAGTTATATTTCTAGTTTTCAACTTATTCTCTTCTTGTGGCTCGTTATTGAAGAAGACGGTTTCCATCATTTTATCAATTTCATTCACACCTCTGGCTTCATGTTGAATCCGACCGAGCATTCCATATGCTTCTGTAGCCGCGAACTTTTGGGAACTAACATAGTCCCTAAAAGCACTGTCGTTAACACAAATTTGTTTACCGTTCAATTTCAGCATTTTCAAAGCAGTGGTTACGGTTATAGCCTTTTTGATGTGGCCGTCTTCATACGTGCCGTTAGTTACATTAAATGTGCTTGTGTTCATCGACATGTTGTACGAAGTAGTGAAATCCTCACACAGTTTACTTTTAAGCTTAGCCGGATCAACCTGAAATTGCTGGTAACTGCAACCAAATTGTCTGGCATTGTACCCGACTCCGAAACGGTTAGTTCATCGACTTTATCCTTCAGCTTTGTAAAGCCGTATTTATCGTTAGATATTGTATTGTAACACGGCATCTTACTTTGCAAGCTGCTAGTGTTGGTTTTACGGTGCATAAAAAGCTGTGAGCAAGGAAGCATTTGGTAGTCGCTCTTGGGTAAATACATCACAGACCCCAATGTTGCGGCGGAGGTGTTTGGAATATAGTTGTACTTTTGATTGGCTTTTGTTAATGTTTGAACAACAGCGCGAGCGGTCAGCAATTCCACTGCCATACTCCAGTATTCCTTTCCCTTTTCATTGGAGGTGTTTGGAGGAAGGTATTTCTTAACTTCTTCATTGCCGTAAAGTAAGTAGTTCTCATTCTCTGCACGATCACTTTTTAGGGGCTCAATAAGAGTTTTGTCTCCAGTGCCGCGGACACCATTCCATTCGTCGTAAGTCGAGTCATAGAAAAAAATATAGTTTGCAAAATTTGTCATTTGCTCTGCAAGTACGGCTGCAATCAAATTGTTTTCATCGTGAGCACAAATGTACTGAAACACGGCGGTATTCCAAAATGTGCTATTCTCCAGATTACCCGTTGCTGGATTAGTGATTACGGGCGTTTGCGACTTAAGCAGTAGTGGTGCAAAGGGGACGAGCAATCTTGCCATTTCCCCTCCGGCATGAACATTGAAGTATGTATAAAAGTTAATGGTATAACCATTCTTTGATGCAGTTTTCAAAAACTTTTGACGATAATTTTCGACTTCAGTTACATCGCGATCAGCGAAGCCACTGCCTTTGAACCTATATGTCTGCTCTTTCGGAGAACCTGACAAAGATACATATTCAAGAACTGATTCACCACCCACAAACTCGCCACTTCTGCAGTATCCAGCGACAGCCGAAGTTGGTATATAATAGCCTTTACTCGAAGGAACAACTACTTCCGGATTAGATGTGTCAACTGCTTGTAAATAAAACCCATAGCCCGAGCCACTGCCAGTGACCCACGCGAATGTGCTTGAATCATCACCAATGAGGTCCAGTGATATCATAACCGTTGTGCGGTATCCATTGATGTCCACAAGTGTAACAACATCCCCTGAGAATATTGCATGCTGACCATATCCGTTCGGAAGTCCAGAAGCGTAACTGGATTTCGAATATTGTTTGGGAAGTACCTTAAACAAAGGGGTGTAGCACAAAGTGTCCGTCCCTGGAACTAGGAACCGAATGGAAGAATAAGCCAACACTACATATTTCATTTTAAGAGCTGCCTTTCCTAAGGCATATCTGGCATTTTTATACAGGGCAACTGTGGTGTGTGCAGGGTTGTCATTTTGAACTGAACCTTGAAAGTTACCATATGCCTTATCTTGTTTGTCTGTGAATGTTCCTGTAAGGGAGTCTGAAACACAGAAAGGAGGAATCTCATCGTCATTCTTGCAAGTATACAGACTTTTCAAGACTCCTATATTTGAAGGTATCACGCCGTCGTAGCTCCCATCTGATGTCTTCGACCCTTTTACTATACGTTTTGAACATGCAGGGACGCCGTCAACAGCGGTAGGGTCGTACGAAAAAGCACATATGCACTCGCCTCCCCGGGGAAGGGCAGCGCTGTTGACACAATGATAAAAAGTGAAATTCAAGCCTCTGTACATTGCACTGGCCACTCCCGCGGTAACATCAACACCCTCCGGAAATACAGAATCGGGAGGAATAGACGCACTATCGGCAGCGCCATTGTCTGCTGCTGGCCAGGTAACATCGATGCCCTTAATGGGGGTCAGCAGTTCGCTAGGATCGGAAGAAGCGCTAAAATTAGCTGTGTCTGTGCTGGCCAGATCCAGGGGGGAAGTTTTGTTCTTCGCTATTAACGGATTAGTAGATGCGTCTTGAGCGGGAGCAGAAACGAAGGCCGGCATGACCATGGCCATTTCTTCAGGGACAAAGTCGTTCTTTCGAAGACTTCTGATCTCGTTGGCCTCCTGGTCAATGCACTCGTGTCGGCGAGGGGTGTCATCATTCCAACATTTTAATGATTCAATGCATATGAGTTTCTCAGTTGAATTGATCATAGCGTTGCACTGGTCCTCGTCCTTAATGCATATTGCTTCATTAAACGTAGCCTTGTCGCATGCTTGAGTCTGCCCCTTGACCCACTCCTGGCAGTCAATTGTTGGAAACTGATCACAGTTGCTATCGACTGTAATGTCTTCAGAAGCCGAAGGGGTGGTTGCATCAGTGCTTCCATTGTTCACAGATTCTCGCGGTACATTTTGACCCTGAGAACCTTTCTTCAGTTCATGCTCATACACGGGGGCAGGAGCCTCAGGAACCACATCTGGGTTAAAACTTCCGGGCCTATTTGCTCCAGAGGATTTGTAAGGGCTGTGCACGGCAATGTCGTGACGCAACTCTCTCTTTACGTGCTCATCAAAGACATATAAAGTGACATTAGTGCTATTAATTAGAACAGTGATGCTTTGAGGGTACTCTTGTTCTTCGGATATGGTATAACACTCATAGTGCACGTGAGTGGGATCCACATAAGTGATTGTTACATAACTCGGGTCAGAAGAGGGGGCACACTCACACACAAGTCTTGTGCCTATCCCTCTGGAGGAGTAATCCATTCGGTGATGATGCTTATAGTGGGCCCAATACTGCCCGTGATAGATGGATCGTTTGATGGGCCTTCCTCTTCGACAATGGGAGGGGCAGACACAGTCATAAACCTTATCTCTTAGGAGATGGGCGTACCTGGCCAGGCCATTCATGCGACACACATTGTAGCCGGAATCGTGGTCCACTTCCCTTATTGGGTCACCACGGTTTTTAACATGGGTATAGACAACGGCACCAATAGCGATGGCTATTATTCCTGTGATAATGGCGGGGACCATCCATTTGGACAGGAAAGCAGAAGTGTGACCGCGGACGTGCATGATCCAGAATGGACAAGTATAACGAAGAGAATAGTGATATTAATTTGGTAACGATCAATAATTAGGGAGATCCAGTAATACAAGAAGGTGAGGATGAAGACTCAAAGGCTCAATCGCCCTTGTGTGCTTTGAAGAAATAATAATAAAAAAAAAGAAGATTACTGATCACCTTCCTGACAAGAATCTCTGCATTCTTTTAAAAGAAGAAACAAGGGAGGAAAAAAAAAAAAAAAAAAAAGGAAGAGGAGAGGAAACTGCCAACTGCCTAAACACAAAAAAAAAAAAAAAGAAATTCCGGGATTTTGGAATTTCTGGCACAGGGACTATAAAGGGAGGCCTCCCCAGTCCCCGCCTCCATGGCGTTGCTAAGGGGATTAGGGAAAGTCCCAGATTTTAATTATGGATCGGAATTTGGATTCACAGCAAAACACCCTGCAAATAAACACAAAATATTTGAACTATTCTGGCATTTCAGAGATTCATAAAGCAATTAAAGGCGCCGCCAACGGGAAAGCAGTACTGGGGACTGATGGGATTCCAAATGAATTTTATTAAATAATCTGCACAGCAAGTGTGGACGAGCGAAGCTTGTGTAAGGGATCCAGTTTTGAGAAGCATAATTTTGGGGGGATGGGAGTTTTATCCAATCAGAAGGCTGCATTTGCCAAATATCCTCCAAAAAGTTGACCGTCGAAAGGGCCTGAGGCCTGAGCTGATGAGAGAAAAACGCTACGCTGCGCTTCGCTCAATAAAACGTTGTAATTGACGACGTCATGCCGCTTCAGCAAAATGGTTTCGTGAAGTATCGAAATATTCTGGATAATCTGTCCTCTGACACTTGGTCTGTCAATGCTCCTCCTGGAAACTAGACAGTCCCAACGAGATAAGATAATGTTTTAAATGTCCTGTCAGCTATGAAATGCGCACAAGGGGGGATAGTCACACTGATTGACTTCAAGAAGGCTTTTGACAAGATGTATCACGACTACATCAGGTTAATACTAGAGAAATGCGAAGGTATTAGGTGGACAATAGGAGGAGAGAGATTCAAGATTAAACAATCAGACTACGCGGATGACAGAGCAATCATGAGTGCTGATGAAACAGGCAATTAGCGGTGGAGCAGATTGAGCTTTTCTGCAGTATCTCCGGGATGGAACTTAACTATAACAAATGTGTAGTCATCAGTTTTGGAGACAAATATGAAGTTCGAGAGGGGCCAGGGATTGACCGGATGGTCTGGATTAAAGACACGGAGGTGACGAAATATCTTGGGCACTACATTGGTGCGAACAAGATCCTTGCGGACACTAGGACTCTGGATGAAAGGATGAATGATATAGACCACATAATCGAAAGGTGGAGATTGAAGGCCCTCAGCTGGAAAGGGAAGGCCACTGTTTTCTCATGTCTGTTGGCCTCCAAGCTGTGGTACTGGATTGTTACTACTGGGAACAGTAAGGAGGTAATCAAGAGGATGACGGTGAGGCTTAAAGAGATCATGGACTACGATATAGTGGCTATGGGTGCGTACACACAGTTACATGCTTTGCTGTTGCATGGAAGGAGAGGAATGGCTTTTTCTACGGGGACCAAGTGCATCCTACACCGGTAGAAGAAATTATTACATAACTGGGAATGGGAGGCCAGACCAAAACAGAGGAGGAAACCAAATCTTGAAGGCCATATAGTACTGTAAAGTATCCAATGAATAAAAGGAAAGGGTCCTCTAAGGGGAGAGGGCAAAAAAAAAAAAAAGTGGAACTGTGGAAGTGCTCAGCTGGAGCCTGCAGCAAATTGCAAAGCAGGTCCTCACTCCTCTGTGCTGGGGCTTGCCGTCTGGCGTCTTGGCTTTAGCCTTTAGTAGAGTAGCCATCAAGTGATCCTCGGTCGACGGTCGCCAATGGCCAATGGGTACTTTTACTACTGACGCGGGATGATTCATTGTTTATGTTTATTGTTTAAAATTGCAACTATGTGGGCAAAGCTCATGAGTTATGGGGTGGGGTGGGGGGGGGGATAGAAATTAGAGGGGTCATACGGAACTCGGAAGCAGCACTATGAAGATGAAGTTGGGGTAGGGAGGGAGGTAGAGGTAGGCTCAGGCTTTGAGCAAGCTTGCATCTTCTCATTATCAAAATTATAAAAGCACATCTTTATATATTCGAAACCATGGGATGTGTCTGCGATGTAGCTGTACCATGGGAAGATGTTATGATGTGCTGCATTGTAGTAAGCGTATACGTTATGATAAGCCTCTTTCAAGATGTCATTCACATCCCCTTTTGTTTTCGAGGCAAAGTAAATGTTCACAAAGAACATTGCATAGCCCATCACTGCGAAAATGAGAAGGAACCCGTAATTGAAATTCCGCGTTCCTCTTGCTGCTTTAGAAATTTCTCCAAGGTCTCGAAGGCCTTCCTCTCCTTCCGGTTCAAGAGGAACACCTGATTGCAGCAAGGCACGGTCCGCATCGGTTAAATCATTTTTAAACCCATCTTTACTATTCATTCGTTTACCATACAGGGTTGCCTTTTCATGCGCTTTAAAAAGATATTGACTTCCCATCGCAGACTGGACAAGCATGAGTACAAAGGATATGGAGGAAGTCACCACCGTTGTTATAAACTGCGCCCTAACAGTCCCTCGATAATTTTTATCTGCTTGGGATGTTCCTTTGGACTTCATGGCCTTCTTGTATTCGATGACAGAAGTAGCAATACCGAGGGCAATGGTGCCATACATAGCAACATTCATTAGAAATCCACTGAAGGATGTAAATTGCTCTTTAAATGATGTTAGATAAGGGTGCTTAACCTCCTCTCGAGAAAAAGTGTTCCCATACGTCATCTTTCCTGTTTCAAAGTCAAACTCAACTGGGTTTCGATTGGGGTTATCTTTATCTGGAGGAACCACGCCAAAAAAGCTTGGAGCAAATTCTCGCTCGGGAACAAATGTGTGAACTTCAATAACAGAAGGCTTGTTTGTGACTTTTTCTATAGGGTCAACATGTTCAGAAATATTTGGAGGGTCTTCTACTTCTTCAAGTGAAAATCCAATCACACTTCCAATCTTTTTCGTGTTGCGCTCAAATGTTCCCTCTATAGATGTGGGCATGATATCTTGTCCAAAATGTAAACCGCTAGCAAAGTTTTCATCCCCAACAAAAGTGGGGGTTCCACTTTTGACGACTTCATCACTACCATCCGTCTTAACAAACTTTCCTTTTCCAGTATTCTTATCTATGACATATGAACACTCTTCGAATTCACCACTAATGGGGTTCTTCACTAGAAATTTGGGATCCTTCCCAAAGTGTGTTTCTATATCAGGTCCAAATAAGTCAGCGCCCTTTACTGAGATTTTCTTGTACTGCTCAGTTACAAATTGCCCGTACCTATCAGGGCTGATAGTGTCTAGGTCACTACTGATTCTTTTTGTCTGCTGTGATTCTTTTTGACCATCATTTACAGTGGGTGTCAATTCATCTTCAACTCCAGAGGACTTGTAGTGAAAAGCACCTTCACGCCATTCATACACCGCAGTATCATCTGTAAGTTCAGATATCATTATTTCCAAATCTTGCCTGTACCGCCCCACGTTTGCTTTTGATGGGTCGCCATCAATATAGTGAAGTCGCACCCGTGCACTGTCTTTAAACTTCAAAGTATCCTTGGCATATCTTGCCATGTCGGGACTGCCAGAATCAAAAGCTTTTACAAGCTCCTGAAAGTTTGAAAAATCGCGTGCAAAGTCTCTCGGCTCGGAAATTGCCCTGTCTCGAAAAAGATGTCTGTTTACATCTTCTGCCAGCCCCTCGAGAAATTGCGTCTCTTGAACAGCTTGGGAAGCTGAAGAAGATGTGTGCCAATACATCAGACCCATGGTAAGCGTTTGGACACCAAGGCCAGTCCACCCCATCCATCCCATGTGCTTGAAGTTGTACCAATAATTACTATTTTGAAAAGTTAAGTCACTATAGGGAACTCCACTTCCAAGAACCATATTTGTCATCAATGATGTGAAGTATTTCTCAAACTCGAAAAATGTCTTCTTCGTGAGGTCGGAATTGGTTACATAGCCGTTTATCCAATCGTTGTGTGCTTGTAACATGTGGGTGCACACCGCTCCCTCATCATAAACCCATGCTTGCATAAACGTCATCATGCTCCATTCAAGGGGATTGAATGTATCGATCCTTTCCTGTTTCATTACTGTTCTGGTCGCCGATTGTATTAAATTCCGAGCCTGTGAACTGGCCCGGGAGACTATTGCTTTACACTGAACCATGGCACTCTGAGTGATGTAGTTCACATCTCCTATCGATGGGTCATTCATTACAGCTTCGGTACCATTATCGTACTTATTAGGCTCAGAGTGGTACCCTGTGGTTATTGTATCAAACAATGACTTTCGCTTTGACACACCAGAGTATATTGCCTGAACAGTAGCGAATTGGTTATAAGCAGCATTTAAATTGCCCGAACTTCTTGCCGCATCAAACATAACTTTACCCGCTTCATTGGTTCTGGACGTATTCACAGAGACATTGTCTGAGATTTTGTCTTTGTATATGTTCGTGTTCTGAATTGCATGCTCTGCTACCCCTCCGCTTATCCCGGTAATGCCTTGTTTGGCATAATTCTTTATCTCAAGCAACAAATCATGCCCTGGATCATGAAGAGCATAATCAAATACATGCTCTGAAAAGGCGGTTGAATTCAAGAACACCGCCATTTGCTTCTGGTATTTGATAACCTCTGAATTGTCCTCAGGGTTTCCGTCGGAATTCAAGAAGGAAAGTTGCGGAAAACATGCCACTTGCATCCACGGATTGAAAGTGTATTGAAAGTTCTGTATAGCCCAGGAATTGCGAAACATAAACTGTTGCTGAGCGCTTTGGTTTTTGGAATTAGTATAGAAAACGTGGATGTATTTGTATCCGCACTCATAATCTGTAATGCTCTCAGAACTATACGAAGGGGCAGGGCTCATTAAGTTCAAGTTAGTTCCAAGATCTGTTCTGTTTGCCGCTCCAACACAGTACTTTGTACCAAATTGATTCGGATGGTCGGGGCATTCATTAATAATCTTGTACGTAGTAGTATTTGTGTAGGTATTGTAGACGCCATCAGTCACGGACACGTTCTTATCGTTGAGTGTTTGATTGAATCTCCATTCGGTATTCAGTAGCCCACAAGTTTTACAACTCCCTTGATTGATTTTAACATCTTTTCCTTGACAAGGTTGATCTCCATCAAGTGCACCCATTAAAACAACACCGTATGTTACACGGTTGGTTTCAGACACAGACTCTAGTGTGGAGTGGAACATATCAGCTGTCATAGACTGAATATGAGAATCAAGAGTTTTGTTTACTTCGTGTACCGTGTTGTTACCACCTTCAGGGACATCCGTCAAATTATTGAAATACTTGTCAAAATAGTCATATCTGTTTAAGTACTCGAATTGAGGATCTTTATCGTCTTTAATGATCCCCGCTTTGATGAATTCGTCTCTCATGGGATGATAATGCATGCGGTAATAAACCATGTTCGTCATCCACGAGTACATCATTTTCTGAAGGTTGTCTCCCAATTGTGTCATCGGAATAGAGGATCGAAAGAGAAATTCGGGGTCATCAAGCCAAATACTGTCATTAGTTTTGTGATCAGACTGCCACAAAGGCCAGTAGCGCAGCATACTTGCGCCAATGCCGTTCAACGGAAAGGTATTAAAGACCAGTGGGAATGGGTTAATTGTTGAGGATTCCCCATCTTTTGCTTTATCTTGAAAGAAGTCACGGTCAACGTACCCCAAGTACATATCTTTGGGGGTGTTCGAGCTTGAACAGTATAGCATAGACACCCCATAATTCACTTTAGAATCCTCCTGGGCACTATATGGCTGTCCAGACAGTGTATAAAGAACTGTATCACCATTCTCGTCGTAGAACAAATTTCCTTGAGTATTCATGACACAAGGGATGGCTGTAAATTCGGGTAAATTATCTCTGCTCGATAGAGCAAATACATGCAAGTCAATGTTCGTACGAATAACATCATACAAACCAGCAGCAGGGACTTGATATTTGTCCTCGTTTGTTGTTGTTGCGGCAGAAGAAACTACTCTAAACTGCAGGTAATGTCGAAATGGAGTACCCAGCTCAAGTACTTCCACCACATCATGGTCGACGATAGCCCCTTGACCAAACGTTTTGTCGCCGGTGTTTACCAAAGCCACGCTGTATATCCTTTGAATAATGTGAAAGTATCCTGTGCACTGACCGTTTAGGCAGATTCGAAATGTGGAACCTTCAGCAATGCCTAGAGGCATACTCATCATTGTAGGTCCATAAAGACCGATACTGTTACTGTACCTTGCCTTTATCCAGTCTAACGGCTGGAGAATGGCATCAAGAATGATATTTGTGCTGTTAAGTGTTGTTTTGTTACCCTCTGTCTTTGTTAAAGGACAGTATGGTGCATACATAGTCAAGTTAAAGCCATTAGCGTAGTGGCACGTGGCGTTATCCTTTTTTTCTTCTTCTGTCATTTCGCGAAAGGCTTCAGTAAGATATTGAAATTTCATTTTTTCTCCACAGAACATGCCTTTGTATCCCGCTTTACAAGGGCAGGTATAGCTATCGTCAATCGTGTAGTTACTTAGTCCAGAGTAGTTTTTTCCTGGTGGAAGGTCTTTACTTCGCACCATCGTTCCGTTTACAAAATATTGGTATCCAGCTAAAGAAGTCCTATCTGTGCCATCTGAATTGCAATCCGTTCGTGTCTGGTCTCCATCATGGGTGTGGTGAGTGCAATTGAGCGTGGAATTAAACCCAAAAGCACAGATGCATGAGTTATTTCGTGCATACCCATGGTGGTGGCAATCCAAAGTCACTGGAGGATCAGGCGGTTTCTCTTGGCAGTCAGGACCTTGGTTGTTGCTATACATACACATACATTCTTTAGACGCTGCATTATATATGCCATTGTTCCTACACGTTGCACAGTAAAAAATATTGTGGTATTGATCCCACAATACCTCCATCTTCTTCGAAAAGCACCAACTTATAGCATAGTTATACTCCATATTTGTTGAACAAGGTGTGTAATCCCACGAGTCGGGCTTAAAGCAATAAGGATTGGAAACCCAATCCGGGTTCACATCTGCACAACTAATGGGTTCATATTGAGCTACATAAGCCCCGAGAAGAATTTTCGCAAATACGCATCCAACAAAGGTGGGATTTTTTTGTGATATTCCCGTGCCTTCCTTACTAGTCAAATCAGGGTTGTAAACAAGCCTGTTCCCGTATGTGGTGTTCCTAGGATCCGGGATACATTTGTGCAGCTGTTCAGTATATGTACTACCAGTTGATTCAATTTTATCACAGAAACCATCTTCCAAGCCTGTAGCAGGGTTGACACTTCGACGCATACGAGAGCTCTTCTTGAAATTTCGAAGACGAGGAAAGACGTAGTCATGATAATGAATAAAGCGATCTGCTTCTTCTTCGTCTAAACTATACTCAACATCGCCATCTATATAATCACGACGGAATTTCTCTGGCTCGATGTAATTCGCAATCACTTCCAAAAGTGGCCTCGCGTACGTGTAGAGTGAAGTGAAAACAGAGCGAGGTTCACTTGCATCATCGCGGGTTTCTTTCAGGGAAGGTTGCCTGCGCATCCATCGAGCAATATCACGCCTAACCATTGCTTGAGCATAGTCAAAGTCCATTTCAAAATACATTATATCCTTGGAAGGCTGTCCTCGTCTCTGACGATGTGCATCCACTTTACGTTGCAAATTCTTCCTATTTGAAAGTTCGAGGGGCAAGGCATCTTGTAAGGGACCATACGTATTTGCTTCGGGAGCCAAGTACAATGCGGAAAGAAATTCCAACAACAAAATCTGCTTGAGATCTAGATTGTACCTGTTTAAACCTTCGGGATTAAAATAAGAACACATCTCACTTCCGTATTCAACAGAGTCATGGACCATCACGGTATGTTTCGGTTTGGAGTTTTCGGGAAGTTCATGCGGAGTGGTTTGTGCAAGTTGCAGGCGCTGAAACTGTTCAGTGTGAGAGGCTGCAATATCTCCATACAGTCTTCTAATTTTCTCAGAGCCTTCCCGATTCGTAGGTGTTGGCCAACATCCGAAACCATCAGATGGGTCGTCACATACACATTTGAATAAGTGGCGGGGCTTGGCGACAGGGTCGTTGTTTTCTGAGCCTCTTCTTCCCAGGTGGGGGTTGTATTTTTCATAGTCTACACCCTTGCATAAGTTAACGACACTTTCCTGATCCCACTGGGCAATTGCTTGTTCTAGTGGATCAAAAGGAAGACTATCATTGTTATAACACATGAAATATAAACTCTGCTTTTGGATTTTGGTGAGACCCCCAGCAGTCTTAAGGGTGTGCAAAAGATTGGCGACGCGTATTGAATTCAACTCATAATGGTCGATATCTGTATAAAAGGAGCTACTCTTATTCAAATACGGCCAGAGGGTCATATTGACACCAGTATAGGCATCCACATAGTCTTTATGCAGTTTGGCAAATTGCTCCCCCAAATCATTCATATTGACACGGACTTCTGGAGGGTTGACACTAGTGTCACACATATATCTTATAACCGCAGTCACTCCATTACTGGTAACAGTTTTTTCCGAGGGAATGGGATCTCTGCATCCCTTGCTACTCGTCGACGACAATTCAATAAAGGATTCACCCAATAGAGAAGGTACATCGCCAGAACTGTCTAAAGGAGACCCTACAGGCTCTTCACTACCGGAAGAGCTTGACGATGACGAATCCCCATCATTACTGGAAGAGCTTGATGACGAAGAAGCAGAACCCTGTCCCGAATTCTTCCCGTGCGCCCTGAGATAGGCCTCTTTGCCCTTCGCAGGATCATGAGTGCTCTCACGCTCAAAACTCGTCTTTTTCATTTTCTCGTGTAGGGTGACCTTAAAACCTCTTAGTTGACTTAAATGGTGCGTATGTGGGGCCTTCAGTACTTCAGGGCTGTGGTCTTCATCAGTGTAAAACTTGGGGACTCGAGTAGAAAACGCACTCTTTTTAAGCGCATATGAATCAACACTATCCACCATATGCCCACGGTTATAACAGGCAACCGACACGAGTACATGCTTAGTCGGCAAGAAATTAGTCAGAGCTGTAGCACTCGTAGACCCATATGGGCGAATAAGGTCACCAGTGTCAATATTAAACATGGCTGGGTGAGGTGTGTCGTGGCCGTTATGGTCTTTCTGGGCACTCAAATGAGCATATTGGCGATACTTCCCATTGGCATTTCGAGCCTTAAAGAGGGCTCGCATGGGGAGGTCAGTGTTGATAACATACGGATGGGCGAAACTTTGATGTGCCACTGAACCTTGTACATCATTTCCCTTCTTTCCTTGAAACGCATGGAGATGATGCATCTGTCCTTGCACAAATTCTCTGCTTGCTTTTCCATCACCGACTCTCGTATTATCCTCTGCGCCATTATCAAAGTCATAGTCTGTGACCAGATATCTATGGTCCAGCACACAAGTGACCCCGGGAAAGACTCCCATCATGCGCATTACACGCAGCAGCACCACACTCCAGTAGCCGTAGATATGGATTGGTCCACCCTGGTCATTCCCGTGCAGAGTCTTCCCCGTGGCCGGGTCGACATCGGCGGGGCGAAAGATGGGGAAGAACACATCCTTGACTATATAAAGCAGGACCAGGGAAGCGCCCACAAGGGCAAGGACCAGGAGGAAGTTCTTGAAGGAATAGGCATCACTAAGGCGACGAAAGGAAGAAGAAGAGGAGGAGGAGGAGGAGGAGGAATGAGAGGGAAGACTTTGGCTCTGTTTAATGGAAAAGAACATGGCTTCTCTCTCTCTTATACGGAGGATTCATTCAGCCACCAAGGACTCTTTTGTTTCTCTTGTTTTTCAAGTGTTTCGATCCTTTTGCTTTGAGATTCTGTACAAAAAAAAAAAGACAAAAAAA
>PDIM01000025.1:0-40924 GCA_002811675.1 Ichthyosporea sp. XGB-2017a | reverse complement strand
AGCTTAGGATCTCCAGGTCTTTTTTTTTTTTTTTTCTTATTGCGTTTTAACTACTCACCCTTTTTCGTTTTCTTCTTCCTTGCCGGCTTCACTGACTTTTTCCAAGCTTGAAATGTTGTGAAATCCGTTTCTTTCAGATTTCATCATTCGAAATGCAATATCATTAACTTCACCGAAGTCAAACTTAACCGCCCTTTTTGCATCTTTAAAAGATTTTGTTTGGAGGCTAATGTCGTCAAGAGCGAAATTTCTGTTGAAAGAATACGCCGAATGATACATTTCAAGAATCTTTTCTCGCTTCACTTTGTTCAATAAAAGCACTATTTCCTCTTTGAGACGTCTTAATTTGGACACGACGCTTATTGATAAGTATGTCAGAGGTAACCATATACATGCTAGAGCAGTAACTACAAAGATAAGGGAATTTACAGACTTGTCATCTAAATCTTCGTTAACAGAATTCTGAGAAAACGGAAATGGTTCAAGTTAGTGAAAGAAAAACACACTGTAGAGTGTTGTCTAATTGAATTTTGTTTTTAAAGGCTTACAGAAAATTGTTGAGAAGAAATGTTGGCCCATTTCAGAGTTTCGTTTAGACCATTAACTAAAAGAAACTGGGCATATCTGTTGATATCAACATAATTGCTACTAAGGCTTGTGGCTTCTATAGGTCATGTTAGTAGGTGCTTAATAGTCAGAATGTATTCAATAACAAGAGCAACTTACCAGACAGCATCTTCCCGTTCTGGGACATAAATAATACATTCGTGTTTGTATTCGCTAGCTGAATGTTTTGCCGTGAATTGCGATAGACATATGTTTTTTTGTCATTGGTAAAATAGTCGTTTTTAAGCTCACTGTTCCAAACGTTGCGGTTTTGCGCTGCAGAATATGACGTCAAGAAATTAGTTAGCTGTTTGGATTCCGAAACATTTTGAATAATAAATACCAATAAAGCTCGTACTTACTAAAATCATTTTCAGTATTTTCAAGAGAAACGGCAAATGCCCTTATCTGACCTTGTATACTTGGTAGTCCCGCATATCCTGTTGCAATTATTCCCTTTAAATTCAAATCAAGTAGACGAGTATAAAGAGAAAGAAGAATAATATCCGTTTCTCTCGAATTAGATCTCTTTTCCGTTCGGGTTAATGAAAAATGGTCATTGTTGTACGCTCGAATAGTTAGAAAAAGACCAAGTGCAAGTAAAAATGTCAAAAGCATCACAAAAGCGACAGCCATTTTGAATTTGGATATGGTTGGGTGAACAGTTTTAAACTTGACAAAATTAAAACCACAAAAAGGAAAGTGAAAGTTTAAGTTTCAATCCTCGTCGCTCTTGTAAACAATTAGCACTCACGTAACTTACCTCGCTTGCTAATGAATATCTCATTTGGTGAATTTTCTTGACCGCCCGAGTATCCATTTTTAGTTTCTCCTCTTTCTGAGTAACTTCTTTATCAAAGCGAATATTTTTCTGCACAGATCGTTTTTTTGCTCCCATAGAGTTTTGCGGTTCATGTTCTAAAACCATGTCTTCCGAGTCATCTTCTACCTCTTCAATAATCATTTCACTGTAGTCTTTGTTAGCAATGGCTCCTTTCAAGCTACTTCTGTCAATACCAAGTTCTTTTTTTGAGCCATCTCTGGGAGCAACAAAACCCCCATCAATCACCACTAATTTGACAATATCAATATCTTCTCCATGGAAGTTAAAGGAAGTTATTGAAACCCATATTCGATTGCCACCTTTTGATATCCTAGTCAATATGGCTATTATTTAATCCTCAAGTTAATATTCGATTTTTTTGTGCTCTTCCATTTGCAGCGCATCTTTAACATATCAAACACTTACGTTCGTTCAATGCCTTGCTTCGGATTTCAAAATAATTGGATATCCAGTTAATTATGTTTAACTTCCGGTCATATAATTGACTACATAAATAAAAAGAGTGTCAAAGATGGGAGAGAAAGGAAAGTGTCAACATTAAAATATAGTTAACAAACACGTTTACATGAATGGAGTACTCACCTATGAAGCTCTCTGATATTAACATCAGCCTGTACAAATCCACAGCGCAATGGACAAGTCTTTGTTGCATAATAAATGTGAGCAGTTGAACAATTTACCACAAGGTACTCCTCTACTCCTTCCTTGACGGAGCTACTCACTTGCCTAAAACTCGCTATAAAAGCAGGGAGGAAAGGATTCGTTGCTTCGTCAAATCTGTCTGTTAACAGGGGGTGAATAGTAAGCTCACATGGGAAAATGTACCCGTCCTTATGCAAAGCAAACACAAGCTGAGGTCTTCCTAGAATAGTAGTTTTTGCAGTTTGGATATGGGTATTGATATAAAAATCATGAAATTGTTTGAATGGCTGCGGAACGAGATCTTTTACACCGAGGTAATTCGTTTCTTTTCCAGAATAGCCAAAGTAATGCTGGACATTCTCGTTACAATACACAATTCGAAAGAGACCATCTGCATCACAAACGCTGCCTACAATGGCTGAACGATCGTCGAATAGAGCTGCCGTACTTTTCTCTTCAAGGTCAACTTGCTCACACCGTTCTAAGAATATAGCCTTGGCCCGAGCGAAGGCAGGCTTTCCTACCTCTTTTTGGTTTAAAAGAACACCCCACAATGTAGCGTAATCAAAATATAGCTTCATACTATGTGCATTCACCCTGGAATGCTGTATGTAATTTTTCTGTCTTTTTTTCATCAGCTCGTTTATCATAAACGCGGCCTCGTAGATTATAACTGACTTTGATTTTGGCTTCAAAATTTCATTGGCAAGAGCACCAACAAGTAAACCCATGATAATATCGAGTTGTTTACCTTCTACATTAAGATTCTTTGATTGCGCATAATTCAGTAATTCAGTACTATATGGGGATCGGTTCCCTGCAAACCCTTGATTGCGGCACAAATCGGCCCTTTCTTCCGGAGCACTCATAATGCCAGAACATTCGAATTGGGTAAGTAAAAGCAATTTCATTTTGTAAACTAAGAAATCTTCATCAATAAATTTAGAAAGTGTTGAGGCTTTGTAAAAGTATTTCCTGCAAACGTAACTATTGTCAGTATTTAGGTAATGAAACTGTCCCCAGTATATGTAAAATAGCGCAGAGTGGCTAAAGTGATCCTCCGCATTGCTAAACCACTCATTGCACTGGTTGTTAAGCTCTTCGGATGCCTTTTTAAAGTCGTTATATGTTGCTCGCATCGCATCGGCTTCATTGTCAACTCCATCGCTGCTTTCTGACTGAGCGCTTGAATCATTTCCTTTCTCAGACAGATCGTTTTTTTCCTTTGCGGGGTTTGGTGTCTGGATAAGGTCTTCATCGTCTGACTCGGAATCATCTTTCATCTTAGACGAAGTCACGAATGTTAAATTATCATCGTTCATTCCTCTCTTAAAATGCTCAGAAGCTTTGTGCTGAAGAAATAATCTCAGTTTGAGCTCAAAATTGTGAACAGAAGATAAATTACTAGTATTTTTGTTTCGTAGCTCTTTCTTCCTCTTCAGTAATCTTATATTCTCGAACGCAATGGTGAGGGGAATTCCTCCAATAAGAAATATGACCGAAGATGTAGAGTTTGATTCAACAATGAGAACAAAGAGTAAACAAATAGATTCCCATGCTACCACACAAAATAGAGCCCCAAAGACTTGGTTATAGAAGAAGTTGAAGTAAGGAAGAAGAGTATGAATAGCGTACGCTGAAGCAAAAGAAGATATTATGCAAACTACGAATGCTAACCACTGATTTTCCCCTATGTCCCCAATCATAACAAAGCCAAAAACCAGAAACGTTTTTGAAAGTTGATGGATGCCATCGAACCTGCCTATAGGGCGAGATAATATTTCATCCCCAGTGGGCTGGTTTTGATAATAAAGAATGGAGATTAAAAGAGAAAATGGGATGAAAAGGATTAATGTCAGTAGGCCTAGAACAACCTGTAGAAGATGCTGGATATTTGAGAAACATTCTCCTGTATGAACATAGTCGGAAGAACATCTCACCGGTTTCAAGAGAGTATAGACAATAGGTATATACAGGGTAGTTGTGGTAATAGACACAAACGGCATATTAATGCTCACAAGCCATTGCAGCTCATCCAGTAGATGCTTATTGGCCATGGAAATCCCTACAAGTATTAATGTAAGAATTGTAAGAGAAAGAAGCGCCCAGAAGACATAGTTGAAGCCTGAACTAATGCTCTCGTTTTTATCCGCAAAAGGGCCCAGTCTCACATAAAATAATCCCTTTTGAACTTCTTTGAAAATCCCATCCGACCATTCAAAGCCAGGATCAAGAGGAAAACTGAAAGGAAAAAAAGGAACATTAAATTAGTTAGGCATTTCAATTGTAAATGAAGTATGTTTAACTTGTTGCACCAACCTTGACAATTGAGCAAATTCCAAGAACACATAGATATATAGAAGGACTGGTTTTCTGGTAATTTTAGATGACATACTGTTGATCACTTGGAATAAGCTATACTTCAGACTATGGAAAGCCTTTGATACAAATTTCTTGCTATGATTTCCATCATCCTCATGATCTAGTGATACGAGCTAAGGAAAAAGAAAAGGAAACAGTGAGTTTTACTTTTGTAAGTATAAAAAGTGTTAGAGCAAGGCCAACATACCTTTTCGTATTTGTACTTCTTCCTAGATTGTGTCATACTCGCGTTTATGCTTTACGTTATATTTAATCAGTTGAGAACTTTGCAAATCTATTTTTTATATAAAACTGCAAAAAACAGCAATTTCAACAAGGATGTCAACGAACCAAAACAAAAATAATTATGGCACAAAGAAAAGCCATTATCAGAATTTATTATTTATAATTGATGGTAAAAAGGGTTTCTGTTTTCAAGGTACCTCGACCTTGCTATTTTTAGCCACTGAGCAGTGTGTACTGCACCTAATACCGGAGGAGAAATTAGAAATGGTTTGCACGCTGACCAGCTGTTCCTGCAGCTGAATTCTGAGATGGGAAAATATCAAATAGGGGACATTAGTTCATTTTTCTGTTTCTTATATTGGGTTTTCACTTTTTTAGTCCTGGGGGTCATTTTTCTGTCGCCCATGGGCATTTTGCTTCGCTTTCCAAAGGCATTACACTGCACTCCTTCTTCTCCTTCGCTGGAATCTTCATCACTAACGAGGTATGTATATAGCCTGGATGTTGTAGCGAAATGGCCTTTTTTGTTCAAATAGAGCTGTTCTTTTATATTCCGAAAATAGTCTCGATGAGTCCCCTGGCGTTTTTTGTTATAAATAAAAGTGAACTCTCCACTTCTTCTGCAAAATTATTTAGCAAAGTTAGATATTTTAATAACGACCAAACCCCCAATGAACCAGTTTAAATACTTACGTAGTCGGAAATTGAACAAGTGGATCAGATAGGTCATAAAAATGCTCTACATGTGGCTTTAATATTTCATCCTTAGAGGATTTTTTAGACCCCATACTGCAAATTTCTTGAGGAATTTCGATTGCAGACCCTATGCAGTATATCTCTAAGCATTCCAAAAGGCGAGGAATGGCCCACGTAGAAGCAGGATCATCATCAGCGTGTTCTAAATTATGTAATAGTCTAGCAATTACCCGACTCACATCAGCCGATGATGTACTAAGAGACAAAAGAACAATTTTGCGGACATCTTTGTGAAGGGAATAATGGTAAAATACAACTAAAATTAACACACTTTGTTCATCGCATGACAAATAAACACTTCTCTCCTCGACACTTCTACTTACTGTAGTTCGAAGAGTACAACAACAATAGATTCTTCAAGACTTCCATACATTCATTATCTCTTCTAAACACTAAGAAATGAAGTAAGCAATAGAGTTTTCTCCATATATATCTACCAAGCCTCATTGCATGTCCGTCAGAATTTCCCTCAAGACCATACTTCTCACATTCGTGGCAATATGGACAAGAAATACTGCTATCGAAATCAATGAAACTATCCAAAACTCGCCGCAAATAGAATTCAAACATGTCCAGAACAAGGCCCTTATTTGGCTTCTGAACTATAATCACTTCGTTCTTGTCAAAAATGGCGCCAGCTTTGTAAGCTATACTTTTGAGCATATCTACATCACACAGACCCCCAACCAATACCCATTGCTCTTCGTTTTGCCTATGGATCGAGGGCTTTGAGGAAAGGGGGCATGTCACGTTGGTCACAAGAGTATGCTCCTTTTCCTGTAAAATACGATTTCATATTAGCTTTTAATATCATATTAGAATAATCAAATACCAAGGCTTACCTCATTGCAGTCCAGTGTCAGCATCAGAAACGAAAGAATCCAGCTTGGAAACTCAATCAGAATCAAATGTTTCAAGGGTTTGAAGAGATAAAAATAACCTGCCTTAATAGGCAGCAGGAAGACTGACAGCGCAATGTTCTCTGAGTTTTGGCGACAGCTAATGCCTTCATAGCTTTTGGGATTTAGTATAATTGCAAGGCGTTGCAATGCATCACTCATGACCTTGACGAAGCCAACTACACCCACAATTACTGCACCAGGGCTTTTCAACCAAGACGCCGTCATTATTTGCATTGCGTATTCTTAACACACAAGACAGTTGGCGCTCTGACTTTCTCTTAGTTCTCACTCTTTCCTTCCCTTTGCGTCTATCTTCCTCCTTCTCTCCTCTAATCCGACTTTCACAGTTGATTTATCGCTGCCTCTGCAGTCTGCGCAGCTCCATGCACACACACAAAGGCACTCAGCAGCAGCAGAGGGAGGCAGAGGAGGCATGATATGATATTGGCATTTGGCACTGGCCACTGTCCTGCTGCAGTCCAAAAGGAATGGGGGGAGGGAGGGATAGGGGGATAGGGGCCTAGATTATATCTCTATGCGACTATGGGATTGTAACGCCATAGCCCATAATCCAGCCTGTTGATCCAGCTGCAGGCTGTAGGCTGTTGCTTTTCTTGTATTGTTTGGCTTCCATAGCTTTATTTGCTTTGGTTTGTGATGGATTTGTGTTAAATTTTGAGTGAAGAGCAGTTGGGTGCGTTGTTTGTTTTGTTGATTTGATTTAGTGGGGAAATATGGGTAAAGGGACATACAGACAGTTTTATTGTCGTACTGTGGAAGCGACAAAGAATGGGGTGGATCGGGCCCTTAAAGTTCTCAGGAATGACATGACTGAGGATAAATCTGTAAGTATCAGGTTTGCAGTACGTAGGGAAATGGCTCTATTATTTACTCACTAGGAATTGCTTTTGTATTGTTTTCATTAGATCCGAAACATTCGAAGCAAAAGAGTATTTATTAAACCATGGATTACCAGGCGAAACAAAGCGTATAGCGAAGCAACAAACATCTACCAACGCGGTATGAAGGAAAAGCTGGACTTTGCCTTTTACCTAAAGCGATAAGAATGAGGTCGAAAAAGGTGTATATTGAAAGGGAAGAAAGAGAGAGAGAGGGGGGGGGGAGCAAATTTCAAAAAAGATGCTTCACATGACGAGCGCATTTATTAGGGATTCGCGTGTAAGCACCTTTGCGAATTAGTAGAAGAATTGTGTTAAGGTGAAGTGTTGATTTGAAATGGCGGGAAAAGAGCTAACCGCTATGCTTAAAGAGATATATACAATAAAATCTTCTGTCGGATAAACTTTCCAAAAAAAGCCCGAACGTGTTTCACTTAATTAGGTGTTGAGTCACTTTGGTCTTTCGTTTCACCAGAGACGGATTTTAAGTAATCTTGAACAGTTTTAACCGAATCTACCTGCTTGTGTATATTTTCTATGAAGCTGATGTATTTTGCGAAATGCGTCCGACGCTCTTTCAGCTCTACCTCTGTATCAACGGCTTCCAGCATGGATTCTTCACCCTCCCCTTCTTCTGACTCCATGATTGCGCCCAGATGGTGATTATCTTCAACCATCTGCTTTAAATATTGTTTTTGTTCATCTAGGCTCCTGTAAAGCTCATCACATAAAGCGTCAAACTCTTCTAGAGAGGCTTCCAAAGGTTTAGCCCCTTCATATGTACCTTGAAGAGAAATATGACTGAAAAACATCCACTTTTAGCAAATATAAACTATGCAAAAACTCTTGCGTATGAGAGAGACTACTTACGATATATTGTACGATATTCCTATCTCAGCAAGACTTCGTGCAGCACTATGGAGTACTTCCTAGACGATAAAACAAACAAAAGTCATGATAAAATCAGCCACGCGAACTTCTGTTTTCATTTCCTTTTTTTTTTATCATAAAACGTTACCTCGACAGCAAACTTAAGATTCATTACCATCGAATCCAAGTCGATATACTCTCTCCCTCTTTGAGACGCAGTTCTCTTTGTAGGTGACATGACGCAACGCTAATATCAACAAACACAAAAGTCACAGATTAACTGCAGCAAACACAAAAAGTAGAAAATCCAAAAGTCCAAAAAGTAACGATAAACAATAATGTTCTTTTTTTGTTTTTGCGAGGCCGAGCGAGGTCTGTACTTTTTTTCATTATTTCAAGGCCTTTTGTTTTTTCTTCTTTCCTTGCTTTCCTTTTTGACGTTTCACAAACTTGTTTGCTTTTATTAATTAACTATCTGATATTTCAGTTTTCGGTTTCAGTTTATGTTTAAGTGGTTAGTTATTAACGCATAATTTGGAAAGAAGCAAAGAGTGTAGAAAAAGAAGAAGATGAAGAATGAGGAGGGAATGAAAGAGTATACGGATAACTACAACGTGCCAAAGCGAAGGAGAGGTGCAAGCGAAGGCTGTTTAACTTAAAAATTACAAATTAATGCTCTTTCCCGAATTTTTATCTCCTGGAGGATTGGTATGAGACGCATTTGCAGCATTATTCACACTGCTATTGCTGGTGTTGGCATGAGCGTATCCATGGTTCGAGCCATAAGAGTCAAAGCGGCTCGAAGAATAGCTTCTCACTAAAGACCCATAGAAAGGCGGCGTTTCCCCGTTTTGGGAATATATGTTATAGCTTTTAAATGCTGGTGGTATGTCATACGGATTGCTATTGTGGACATAGAACCCAGAACTAGTGTGGCCACTGCCGCTTGTATTTGCACCATGACTGTTACTTAAATTGCTATTTTCAACTGAAGATTCCTCATCATCCGAATCATATCGTCTCGGGTTTTCAAAAAAGTACGACGTTCTCCTTTCGCAAATAACATTCATATGGTGTCGATTTCCGCTATGTATACTTGAATACAAAGACCGTGCAGAAGATGTTTTTGGCTTTTTTACCCGAAAAAACCACACAACAACAAAAGTGGGTGTGATTTCCCACAGAAAGAGAGCACAAAACAGAAAGATATATGAATATTCGGTATCTAGAACAAAGTCGACATGATCAGCATTATTGTAACAGCCCCAAGGGTGCATTCCATTGTTAGGAAAAAAGGCAACAAAATTATAAGCCATTCGCGATGCAAAAAGCATAATTATAAGGGACATCAAAGCAACCACCTGAAGAACAGACGTGCCTCTCGTTTCTAACCAAAGAGAAGCATTTTTCGTCTGCTTTGTAATAATACGAATATAATAAATCAGGATGACACATAAAACAAAGAAAAGGAACTCGGACACGGCCATTCTGGTTAAAGAAATGCCCCAAGGAATGGTTTCACTGTTCCCAACAATGACAATGCACACAATATTTGTCATTAAAAAGATGGAGTTGGCACACAGCCAACAAATCAGATATGCCTTTTTGTAAAATTTTTTCTGTTCAAAAGTCCAGAAATTCTTATGGATTACTTGCCCGAAGTATAAAACCAGAAGGGAAAATGTTGCAAATTGAAGGATAAAGGGTACACAATAAAGTGATCTGTACATAAGCAAAGGCCAACGACTAACCATTTTAAGAGTGAACATCAGCGCCCTCAAAGATGCCCAAAGCAAACATAGAACGAGAAAAAATGTCTGGTGACTCAGTTTTTTATGCCTGTAGTACACTATTCGGCAAAGCTGTAGAAAAATAAGCAACCCCAAAAGAGAATATAGCACAGTTAACGCCACTGTGAGTGTAATGTGCATATGTTCCTTAGAAAATCCCCCAGCCGTACTACCACTCGACTCACCCAGCTGCAAATCCCCGTGGAAAGAAGACACACTATGCATAGGCAAACCACCGTACTCTGTTGAATGAGTCATTTCTTTTCACTTTACAAGGAAATAGACCGGGTTACACTAATAGATGAAGCATACGCACTTACACATATATGCCTACGCAGGTTGCTCGCTACGGTTCTCCACAACAACGTCCAAAAACAGGCAAAAAGCCCCTTTCCTGTCGTTCTTTACCGCTCTATATGAAATCCACACCACAGCGCACAAATTGCACACCTCTACGCAGCGCAATCACCCAGTCAGTCTGCAGCCCTGCTACTTGTTCATGGGATTCCACAGTGTCTCTGTTAGTAAACCACTCACACACACACCAACACACACAGTCCCTGCTACAGTCCAATAATAACCAGTACAGGGAAAGGGCCCATAACCGCAGCCATTCCTGCATGCCCCCCCCCCAGCTGATCACGGATCCAGCAGCTGACACCAACCTATACCATAACCCTAGCTGCCTCCTTGCTTCTAATTATTTCCCTATCTTCTGTCTAATTTATTGTTCTTCACAATGAATCATAACTCCAATTGCCACTCTTCCCATCTACCTCTCTTTTTTTTGCTCCGCTAATGACATCTTCGTGTGGTTTATGAAGTTTGTGTCAACAGCATCATATTGGTTCGTAGAGTCACAAGGGTATCAGCACAAGGTACTGGAACTCGCTTGTCTCTTAGACAAAATTTTATGAGGAAAGATGGAGAATGACGAACCTTTCAATAAATTTACTTCATACGCTTTTTAAATTCGTTCCCCAAAGCTGCACAAAATTATGTCGACCAAACACGTGCATTAGTAGCCAATGCATGAAGTTTAAAAAAAGGAATTCAAAGGAACAAAAACTAATGAAGAAACATAAAACCCAACAAAGAAGAAAACAAGAACACTTCCAATTAAGGAGCAGCAAAATCAACATCGACTACTTTCGCGTCAGGAACAATCTTTGCAGTTCTTTCTGTCGCTTCCACTACTTCACCGACAACCCACGACTTCCACATTTTACCATCCATTTCATAGAGCTCATTCACAAACTGACCTGCCTGTTTTTTAGGAAGCATTACCAAAAGGCCTCCCGACGTCTCACTGGACAACCCCTCCTTTAACTTAAAGATGTTTCCTGTTGCGGCATTCACTTCCGCCATCTTATTGAAAATAGGAAGCGTATGAATGTTAAAGCAAACGTTATTCTTTTGAAATTCAGCCAAGTTTCGACTATGCCCAAGAATACCAAATCCCGTCACGTCTGTGGATCCATGCGCCCCATACTTTTGCATTAGTAAAGCAGCATTTCGGTTGAGATGTCGCATGGATGCTATAGCCATTTTGTAAGCGTGCTTAGCTGCTCAAACGGAATAGAAACTTGTTATTACTATTTTCTTTGTAAAGTGTTAAGCCTTATCACACATATACAATACGAACTTACCTTCCTCAGCGTTGACAATATTTTTTGCCATGTCCCACCTGGGAGAGTTCTTATCCAGCCATTCATACAGATTGACGCAAACCTGAGTTCCTAAAGGTTTCGTTAAAATTAGCACATCTCCACTTTCCGCCAAATCGGGAACAATAAACTCCCCCTTTCTCGCAACCTTTGTTGCAACACCTCCCATCATAACCCACGGGTTCATAACGGTTTGCCCCCCAGTTACCAATGTTTCCCCGAAATTAACAGCTTGATCAACAAACCCTTTCACCATCATGCCTGAGACAATAGAACGCTCTTCTACGTCCATTTCTCTACTCAATCCAAAAAGCATCAGCATGTTATCACAATCATAAATGCCCATTGCATATAAGTCGCTCAGTACATTCGCGCAGGCAATTTCACCCATAATATAGGGATTGTCTATGAGCGGGTAAAAGAAATCAGTCGTCTGTACCAGGAAGACACCTTCATGCTTTGTCGGAATGACGCAGCTATCTAATCCTATCCCAATACCATCCTTCACATGCTTTACGCTCGCCGCACTCGATTCCTTATCCGCATCTGTATTATATGTTAAGATATTAATGGTCGACAATATCTTTTCTAATTCGCTTTGGGGAACTTTGCAACCTCACCCCTTAAGTTGGGTGAACTTCAACAATCGGAACTCTTTCGATAATCCATGGTCTTGTGGGACAAATTCCCCGATTTTCTTCCGCAAAGGCAACATTTTAGATCTCTCAAAGCAGGAAATCCCAAACTACAGGAATAGCTAATCTTCCTCTCAAGTTTCAAGGTAAACCAACACACTATAAATAAAACAACGGAGACTCCATTTATTTTCCATTTATTTATTTATTGATTAATGGGGATGAGGGTTATGCTACTCAGTGGTAATTCATAGTCAACTTGTTCTCCTCTGCCTTGTTCCTTTCCTTGTTTGACTTTTGCAATGCAAAGAGATGTAGCGACCCTTGTTTGCGCACTATTACATAGTTTGTTCGATAAACTTCTTGTTTGTTCTTCTGGCTTATATCCAGACTAGACTTCTTCTGAAAAGTTTCTAGTTCAGGGAAGAAGGGAGAGGGGCGCGATGTGCATTTGGAGTTGCTAATGAGGGAGGGAACAAGGACAACCCCGGACGCCCAATGCCCATGGCGTATGGTGTCACTCTGAGCTGGCTGTTCCTGGAGCTATATGTCATTTTTGCCTCAATGTACCACATTATATAAGTTCTGGGTCTCTCGATTCGTAAGCTGCTTCCTTTTCATTTGTGCCCCCTAAGAGTATCTGGAAGGGAGCTTTCAGTTTATTGGAAGTGTTTGCATTCCCTAGGAGTACTCCAAAGGACTTTATGTCAGGACTTTAGGAATAGTTAAAATCAATGGCATCATCGGCTTTAGTCAGCTCATTTGGATCAACGTTGGAATCTATGTTTGATCCCGCATCACTAGACGTAGAGGAAGTAGAAGGATCATCACTAGTAGAGTTCTCCGGTTTCTGCTGGTCATTTTCCTTGGGGGCAGGGGGGGTAACAATCAAGCTGTTTTCATCATATTTTCCTGATTGGTAGGCATAAACGATGGTTCCATCTTGGAGCCTATAACCTAGTCTTCCAGCAGAGCTGCTGCAAGAGTTAAGCTCGTTATAATATCGAGTGAAGATGGATCCGGCGTTTGCAAGGTTGCATTGACTTACGTAGCAGAAAATCCTGGTACAGGCATAATCCATTGCTTTGCATAACGTTTCAAACGAAACATCATCCCGTGCTATGCATACCTTGCGAGGCGTGGGTGAAGGCCAAACGGTAATAGATTTTCCAGCTGATGAGCTGCAAGACTTCAACTTCTTTTTATACTCATTGAAGATTTTGTCGGCGATGGGGTATATGACCTGGATTAAGCTAGACTGAGCAGAGCTACTTACCCGCTCTTTGCACCATTTCCATTCCGGCTCAAAGGAATCGCATGAGATTCGCGTGCATGCATACTTTATAGCTGAACAAATAGTAGACCAATCCTTAGAACGATCTGTTACGCAAAATGATACATCGTTGTTTCCACTCCCGGCTTGATTATATCCAGGAAGAAATTCCCCACTACTTAGAGTGAAACCTGTGATTCCTGCACTCTTACTGCAACTATTAAGCTCATCATAATACTTCTGGAAAATATAGTTTGCGTTTACAACAGAGCATTCAGAGTATCCAGAGCAAGAAACTCTTGTACAAGCATACTCGAAGGCCTTACAAAGTGTTGCAGTACTAATATCGGCCTTTGGTACACATTGTTTTACGGGTTTGGCAACCGGAAAAGATTTGGAAATTTTGGCTGCCGATCTGCTACAAGAATTTAACTTTTTAAAGTACTTATTGAAGATAAAGTCGGCTGTAGTGAAAATTACTGGCAGCCTCAAAGCTCTGTTGGAGCTACTCACTGACTCTTTACACCACTGCCACTCTTCGTTGATACTTCTATCATTTACACAATCAATTCGAGAGCATGCATACACGACAGCTTTACACACAGTAGTCCAGTCTTGTGACCTATTTGCGACGCAATTATCAGGCTCTGGCTGGGGCTCAGGCTCTGGCTGAGGCTCTGGCTCAGGTTCAGGTTCTTCCGGGGGCCGGGGGACAATCTCACACACTTTCCCAATATCTTTGTTAGAGGAGATGTTGTCATTAGTATAAGAAAAGATTGGGTTCACAGGAACATCAATCAACCCCATATTGTCAATATATATTTCGTTCTGACCAAATCTCCATCCTTCCCACTGCCTCAAATAAAAAAGGCGAATACCGTTTGCAAAAATATTTTGGTCTAAAAAAAGCAAAGCAGTTAGTACATTTAAGTAGAAAACAATTTAAGAAGCTAAAATTTAGATACTTACTTCTAAACAAAGAAATCGGGACACGGACTAAAGACCATTCAGATGCACTAATAATTCTATTGCTTATCATGTCAGATGTAATGCGAACAAAGTTAGAATCATTGCTATCCGTGTCATCCATGCGAACTTCAAGCTCAATTGTGTCATCCCCTGGTACAGATGTAGACTTCTTTTTCACAAAGAATTGGAGAGACTTGTAATTGGCAGAGTCAGGCTTGGCTCCAGATCCCCAATTATTGTGAAAAATTCCAAACCATTCCGAGTTCTTCAAAGTAAGGCGTGCACTTTTGGACCCACAAGTCTTCTGGCCAGATTCATTAATGTCACTAGCACCTTTAATTTGAAATCCATTCTGTGGAGAGTCCGTGAATACCGGAAAGAATTCGCCTGGGCTGTAAGAGCATCCATCCTTTTGTCCTACTGCAAGCTTCTCAACAGGGCCACAGTCGCCACCACTACTTCCTCGAACACAACCAATTTGTCCGCGAGCCTGGCCACTTCCGTACTGCTTCGTATGAATATTAACATACCACTTTCCAGCGTGAAGTTCAGCATATTGTGACATAGTTATTTTTGGAATGATCCCTCTTATGGGGCTTCTAGCTGTTGCAAGGGTAAATAAGGGAGGGCCGTTTTGCCCACTTTCCCCAACATGTATGTGCGCAACAGTTGTATCTGCATTTGGTATTGTATGGTGAATTGAATAATGCAATTCTTTGGTAATTCGATTGTAAAGAAATTCTGCTTTTCCATTTGATGGAACCTTGGCAACATGCATGTCAAAATTACCGTCAGGTTTGGGCGATACATGGCAAGCACCAATTTCAGACCCAAATACTTCAATGTTTTTGCTCATGTCAACTTTTGGAGAAACTTTCGGGGGACTCTGCCACTTATCAACGGAGCAGCTACCCTTTGAACAGGGCACATCAACTTCAACAAAGCTGCCACTATTAGTGTAGTCAGCAAAGCTAGCCCAGTTAAAATTTCCATTGTTGCCGTCGGCAACTACCTTGATGTGCAAAAGCTGGTTGGAAGAATCGTAATGGTATCTGTTTACGTCTATGTCTAAAACATTGTTTGTCGGGGTCATTAAAGCACTTCCCCATCCTCTTTTAACTCGCGAAGGTGCTGTGGGGTATGGCAACGCAAAGTGAACCCATTCTCCTGGGGCAGCAGCCCTCACATTCAAGGCGATTTTGGGTGGCAGTGGATGGTTATCAGAAAAGCGAACTGTGTACGACTCCATTGCTAAGACATTAGCACGCCACCCTCCCCCTTCGAAACGAGTAATTTTTTTGTTGGGCTCATACGAATCCCCTAGACGATGTACAGTGGCAGCATGCTTGAACTTAGAAGTATCTCGAGAAGACCTAAAGTCAGTATTGCCTTGGTCTCTGTTTGTGATTTCAAAGTTAATGTATGGCTTAAAGCTTGGCGGGCATTTATATGCATTCCATTCGGGCACAAGTACACAGCCCGAGAAGACCATCCAGGGATCATTGGTTACAATCAATCCGTTTGGAATACCGGTAATTGACCCATCAAGGTCATAAAAGTTCAGATTCAATGGTCCATCTCTAGTTACATCATTTCCTGTCCAACCTTGTGGCATTTGGACCATTAAAACACGATTACTATCATCTAGGAACTGCATGTTATAATAAATGTTTCGTGGATACTGCACAAAGGGCCCGTTAATGACAGAGCTTAATGCTCCTGCATCACGAAACTTATTTGCTTTGAACCCTCTAAAAGAAAGGCTTTCGAAGAAGGAAGGCCCACCAAAGTCATACACTGCCGCCCCAATTATGGGTATTTCATTTGTCCAAACTACAGCTCTGCTAACAGGCATATCTGGTATCCATCCAACATGGTGAGGATTACCAGGATTACCACTCTCTCCTACAAACAATGTATTTCTTATAACAGAAGGACCTCCAGCAACAATCGCACCGTTTAGGTTTCCAATAATCTTAGAGTTGTCAAGTATGATATGGTCCCCTCTTGCCCAGAAGCCCCAATTCCTACACTTATAAGCTGTTAACTTGTCGAAGACGGCATCTACTCCTGTACCCTGCCAGAACTGATGGTCAAGTTCGTACGGTGGCACACGGGGGTGATATCCTGCATTCTCTTCAGAGCCGTCTGGCTTTTGCGCACCATCTACAAACACTCCAAACTGGTACATGGAATGGGCAACATTATCTGAAAATTTAAGCAATGGAAGGGCTCTAGGTCTGCGCCACTTAGTGGCCTTGTATTTCTCTGTAGAGAGCCCATTCGGAAAGCTAGGGAATGAATACCAAAAACCAACGAACGAATCAACTGCAACATTGCCGACATAGGTATTATCAGGGTTTGTTACCCAGAAAACAGAGGGGCGATTTTCAGTTGGAATGAGTCGATCCTTCTCGACCTCATGACATAGGGCACCATAATTGCCTACGAACTCATTTTTCTGCTCTGCACCATCTTCTAAAAAGTATCCATGTCCCATAATGTCAAAGATAACATTGTCTTGGACCAGGATGCGGTCTGAATCATGAATTACAACACCTCTTTGGAATGAATGGTGAATGGCGCAACCTTTCACATAGTGGGTTTTAGTATCAGAAACAGTATTCCCAGTTTGATGAAAGTGAATTGGATAGCGTCCAAGCACAGCTTTTTGTCCAAAGTTGACAATTTCAATGCCAGCAAATCGTGCTAATTTTGCCACTCTCACTATTATATGGCCTCCAAATTGGTCATCAGTTTTGGTCCAGCTCATTCCTTTGAAGTCTCCTGCTTCTTTTGTTGCGGTGAATACTACATGGCGCGTAAGGGATGCAATTTCAGCCTTTTCATCATCATAGCCATAATGCATGAATTCTAAAGCTTTGTCCATTTTTAGGTCCTTATTTCCATTACTCAGTGACGTAATCTTCGCACTTTCTGTCTGGGCTTTGTAGCCTTGACTATTCCCCCAGTACTTGTCAATACCAAAATCTGTTGACGAAATTACAATTTCGTCACCATTTTGCCATCCAGAACCTGAAGGACTGATGGAGAGGGAGTCAGAGCCTTTCTCAGCTGTTTTCGACAATCTTGTCCACGGTTTGCGATCTTGTATTCCAATTACAGAGACGCTTCCTCCAGAGGCTACAGCGAGGCCTTTGACACCCATATTGGCACCATCGGCAGGATCCGTCCCAATAGAACTCAATCTATTTGCCTCGAAGTTGGAACGAGAGCCATAAAAATTCACCATTACGTGTTTGGTTATTGGACAATCTTCGGTTCCAATTTCCAGATTGCCTGTGCTTGTCACCAGAATATGCTCAATATTCACATGCAGGTGTTCAGGGGCACGAGAAAATCTTAGTGTTCCTTCGACTCTGATATTTTTGAGCGCTGGGGGGCTCACATCCAAAAGTACAGTCTTGCCGGTTGGAATTACGACTGAAGACCATTCGCCGGGTACCTTTCCTCCAGGCCAAGTTCCTCCAGAGCTCCAACGATCACCACTATCAGTGCATGCCAGGGACGCTGGAATCGTTACCAGCAGCAAAGCCACAAAAGCCACTTTGAAGACCTGTCTCATTTTAAAAGTATTCAACCTAAGCGAGTGAGGTTAGGTATGTCAAGCGATCGCGCTAAAACCAAAAATCAAATCTGTTTAGTTTGCAAAATCACAAACAAAAGGACTCGATAAGGAAAAAACAGAATGAGTACAATGCCCGTCTCTTTGTAGTTATAGAGACCAAAAGACGCCTCATGAAAGGAAAAAACAGTGCTTAAGCTATAAATAAAAAGAACTACACACTTCTGACTCACTGCATAGTAGCGAGAAGCCAACAGAGCAATAAAGGAAAGCCCATCCCACTCTTTTGTCTGATATGAGTTCCACACTGCTTGTTTCCCTCGTACCAAGAAAATATGGAAAGTTTAACCTCCAGAATTCAGAAAGGCAATTATTCGCCCGATTAAGAAATAATAGAAACAAATTTCTGGCACAACCAGTTTGTCTATGGGTAGGGTTTGTAACCAAAACATAATAACCACAAGCTAAAGTACCAGCTTGCCTTTTCCATAAAAAGGAATTACTAAGTGAAATAAAGAAATGTAATTTATGTTATTATTATCTTTATGTGACCTTGAAGACGTGAAGGGTGTTACAGTACATATTAGATGTATTCGCAGTTGACAGCTGCTTATAAGTCTGTTTGGTAATTATGTATGTAAGAACGGACTATGGATACTTGTACCATGTACAACCTCTGTTGCAACCTCCCCTCCTTGTCTTTATCCCACTCATGATAGTGCAAATGATGATGATGATGATGATGATGATGATGATGATGCACTGCTTGTTTATAATCTTGAGCAGGTGTTGCCAGCTTCGATGCTCTATGTTTCTTTGTTTAGAAGGTCATTGTTCTGTTCTATTCATACATTTAATACATTTGCGTACATCGGTTATTCCGTCTCTTTCGCATTTTGCTCAGTCATTGACTTGCCTTGGTTTGGCTTCCACATCGCTTCATCGTGAGTGTTGTAACAGAGCTACATGTTTGTAAAAAGCCAGAAAAGTGTATGTCAGCTTTGTGAATTTATTCTATTTACCCAAATCCACCACCTCGGCAGTTAATTTTTGTACAAATTCTATCATAGGTCATGAGCTTCAAGCATTTATTGTGACGCGGTTCTCCTCCAACGCCAATGTCCACTACGGATGGGCACTGTCTTCGTTTACAAATCTGGGAAATTGACTACCACTTGCTGTGTGCAGACTACTTAGCATCGGCAAAGAGCCAAAAATAAAAAAAGTTTCAATGAAAAAAGCCTCAAAAAGTCAAAGCTGTATTTTGGCGGGAAAACTGGAAAAAAGGAAGAAAAGGGGTAAAGGGGAAGGGGAGTGGGGAAGGGGCCCGCCGGGAGGGATCAGTTGGGCTGGTGTGGTGTAGTACTGCAGCTGTTTTGGTGGTGTGGTGCAGCTGCAGCGGTGAGAAGGTATGTAAGAGGGAGAGATTCAGATTACTGCTTCACAGGGGGATATATGTATGTAAACTGGATTGTGGATTGACATTGAGTGATACACACCAATACTTATACTCCTTACTTGGTTGGAAAGGCGTTGATTTTATATTGGTATTTGAATTTGTGTATTCTGTGCTTCGCATTTGTCGTTTTGGTTATCATGAGTTTCACTTTGTCTAGTGGTGCTGTAAAGGTATAGTATCGAACCATACACCTTTTACTTGTGAATCTTTGTGATGATTATTTCCCACACCTGCATATACTTTTAACTGTGTTGGCTAACGTTTAAAGATAATATGTATGTGGATTTTGCGCATGCCTCTTGTTTTCTTTTTATGTAGGCTATTCATGCGGAACAGCCATGCTCTGAACCCATTTTGCAGGTTCTCAGTGCCAAGGGAATGCAGAATAAGAGTGGGAATGGAGCAATGACAGAAAGATTTAGATTGGTCCTTTCTGATGGGGTTCATTATCAACAAGGTAAGCGAATCTATGTTTTATGCTTTGCTGTCAAGTCGAACATGTATGCTGACACAATCCCTTTAATATACTAGCTATGCTTGGAACACAATTAAATGACCTTGTTAAAACTGAGCAGCTGAAAAAACTGTCTGTGTTTAAGCTGAAGAACTTTGTGTGTAATGCTGTGCAAAACAAAAAGTAAGTTGTACTGTCTTTGTGATGCTTTTTAAACTTCCATATTATTGACTATTTGTTCCCTTCATATGTTATTGTAGAATTGTTATAGTTTTGGAAGTGGAAATCATTGCTTCAGACGTTCAAGAAAAGATTGGAAGTCCCTCTAACATTGAAATTCAAGCGACGAGTGCTGATCAGCCTCCAGCTGCCCCTGAAAGGGGAATGCCACAGAATCAACCTCAGCAACAGCAGCCTCAACAGCAGCAGCAGCAATACCAACATCGCCCTCAAGAAGCATTCAACAATGCTCCATCTGCCTCATATGGAGGGGCAATGACACCTTCAGGAACCACGACCTTTTGCAGCGTGGATGGAATCAACCCTTACTTGAACAGGTGGGCTTTGAAAGTACGCGTAACGACCAAAGGAGATATCCGTACCTGGTCGAATCAAAATGGAGACGGAAAACTTTTTAGCTTTGAGTGCGCTGACAGCAGTGGAAGTATTAAGGTGACTGCTTTTAAAGAGCAGTGTGAAAAGTTTTATCCTATGATCGAAATGAATAAGGTTTATACTATTAAGAATGGGCAAGTAAAGATGGCCAACAAGAAGTTTTCAAACTCTTCAGCGATGTATGAGATTAACCTTGATCGCAATTCAGTTATTACTCCAATGGCTGATGATGGTCTAGTCCCTCAAGTTAAATACAATTTTGTTCCGATAAAGGAATTGGAAGGGCGTGAGGCGAACTCAATAGTAGATGTAATCGGTGTTTTGTCTGAAGTGGGGGAGCTTAATGAAATCATGTCAAAAACAAAAAACAATCCTATTAAAAAGAAAGATGTGACATTGGTTGATCAAAGTGCTAAAGAAGTAGGATTGACCTTATGGGCCAAACAAGCCGAAAATTTTGAAGGAAAACCAGGTGATGTAGTTTCGGTAAAAGATGCTAGAATCAGTGAGTGGAACGGCGTTTCGTTGGGTGGTGGAGGAGCCACAATTTTGATAAACCCCGACTTTAAAGAAAGTCATGTGCTAAAAGGGTGGTATGACAGTGTTGGCCAATCTATTCAGACGACCTCTTTTACCAGAAAGACTGGTGGGATGAAGACTGAACGTATGTTCTTCGAGGGAACAAGTGCGATAAATGGATCTGAGCTTGAGAAGCCCATTTATTTTACAAACAAAGGGACAATCACTGTGCTGAAATCAGATCGCAATTATAGCTATCCGTCTTGCTCAAAAGAATGCAAAAAAAAAATTACAGAAACAAGTGGTCAGTGGTTCTGTGAAAAATGTCAGGAGAATCGCAGTCGCCCAGTCTATCGATACGTTTTGAATTTGAGTGCAGCAGACTCCACGTCTCAGTGCTGGTTGACACTATTCGACGAGGAAGCAAATAAGGTCCTAGGTCATTCAGCTGATGAATTAGCGTATATGAAGGCTAATGTAAGTATTTGTTTTTCGAGTAACATTTTCGTAATTTGGACTCTTTAAATCCGTTTTACTAACGTAAAATTCTTTTGGATGTTAATTGGAAATGGTAGGGAGATGACATGCGCCATGATGAGGTATTTGCTAATGCCTGTTTCAAACAATTTTTGTTTACTGTTCGAGGAAAAGGTGAAACGTACAACGATGAAATGAAAATGCGATACACTGTCACCAGTGCCGTGCCTTTGGACTTTAAAACAGAAACTAGATTCTGCCTGGATAAAGTCAAAGAATTGGAGGCGCGATAACTGCACAACCACTCTCACCTTAAGACGAAATTTGGCATTTTAGACAACAAACATGAAACTCAGAGGAGTGCAGCAAACTCCACTCCCACTAGAGAAGTTTTTATAAAAACCTAACCGCCCAAACTAAACCGAAACCAAAATAATAAAAAAAGAATCCCTGAAAAAGAATACAAATACAGCTGGGGCGGTTGTGTATTGACTTTTGGAGAGTCAATGGTTCTTTGTTTTTTTGGTCACCTCTAGATTTGTTTACTTCGCGGTTGTGTGTGAAAGAGTGAGTGATCTTCCGTCGCAGAACTATTTGAGGGGAATATGCCTTCTGAAGAACTGTTGAATTTGAAGGTGGAAATAAGTGGAGTAACCCTTGCTGCTGCCCTGCATGATTTTGCAGCTATAGATGGGGATTTGGAAGGGCTGGTGTATGGTTGTTCGTATATGCGAAAAGTGAGGGTGTCAGAAGATGAGGACCCTCATAAGATGCAAGAAGTGCCCGTGATAGGTGAGTTTACGTATTGCCAAGAAAATTGATTGACATGGCAAAGCTTACTAAGCATGTAGGGTCTTAGATATACACTATTTTGATGTATTTGGGGGTTGTTTTTCGCTCTGCAATCTTGATGGGAGTCCGTCTTCATCAGTGCAGAACCTATCAGAGGATAGACCTGAAGTCAAGCCGATTGGGTGGTTTAAATTCAGGAGGAATTCAGGGAGGATCATGTCTGTGCGGGAGAGTGCGGCTCACACAAAACTTGCCCAAAATATAGGGACCCGCTACGGCTTGAAAGGATTTCTTTTTTTCTTGTTCACGGCGAGTGAGAATGAAGAAAGACATCATGAAATGAATTACTTGGTGTTTCGGACCGAGCGAAAAAGATATGGGTAAGGGGCTTTTCTGACGGAATTTTTCTATTGCTGTAGTTTGATTTTGTAATACTTACTCGTTTGACTCGGGAATTTCAAATAGCGACTTCTTGAACGTTCCGGTGGAGGTATTAAATCTTAGTGCTATTGCCCATGAAGCCTATAGATCCCTTCGACCCGCCTCGTCATATTCCCATCATTTTGACACAGTGTGCAAGAAAGTGTAAGTTTATATCTCTGGCTTTATTTTGTATTGTTGCGAAAGTGTGAAACGAGAGGTTACTTATTTGGCTTTCATTGTTTTGACTACTTAATATGACAACTTCACAACAGTGAACCTTGCTTCGACAAACGTGATAGAAGTGTCACAAAAGAGGTTCTTCAATTCGAAAGGGCATTCGAGGAAACCTACAATGAACTTAAGGTACGTAGTAAGAACTGTTTCTTGGTGTTTTTGCTTAGGTTGTTGACATTTTTTGTTTATTGTTACTTTAGTATCTTTGCGCCGAGCTCGCTGCTTCCGAGTTGGAAATTGAAAGCGAAAGAATCGCGATATCACGTTTACGAAGGACATCTTTCCCAGGGGACAGCACTACAAATCTTATACAATTTTAAACTCTTTGACTCATTGTCAAATTATTCGAATTCTCTCACCTATTTCAATTATTTATAAAGACTCCTTTCCCCATACTGAAAAAGCTTTCAAACACATTTTCAATAGTCCTTTTATTCATATGGCCATTAAAGCGAAGCTAGGCTACTTGCACAACTTTTGATCTTTTCATTCTCCGAAACTTTAAACTTCATAGCTTTCGCCTTTACCTCCTGAATAAAGTTGTCGCTCGAGGCGATATCAGATTCATTTACTAAAGTAACCAGTCCCAGAAGACATCGGTAGATAGACTCTGGGTCACTAAGAACATCTAGCCCTTTTAAAAAGTAAGTTAAAAGTAGTGGCGCAAACTCTGAATCTAGTTTCTTTTCGAAATGAAGTAAAGTGCTATAACTGCTCGTCAAAAAAAAAAAAGAAAAAAAAAAGTTACGTTAGCCTATTGTATTCCATCATTTCCATTGGGCAACAAATTAAAAAGAATTATAAACCACTTACTTTAACAAGAGAGACGCTATCGCCTGCTGAGTCGTGACCTTGCTGGCTTCTCCCATAGCCTGGCCAATAATACCAAATGTATGCGTGTATGAGTCCCACATCATCTGCCTTCCTTGTGAACAACAGAACATATTACAAAAACTTCGCAAAACAAGCATCTTATTAGTTTCAGCGAATTTTGTGGATGCGGTTCTTGAAACAGCACTTTCCAGGGCTTCGATAATGTTAAATGTACCGTGCTTCAAGCACGCAGCGAAATATTGGCATGGCGTGGTTTCAGCACTCAAAAGTCGATAAACATCCAGGATAGGGAACAGATAATTGGCTTCCCATGACCTCAACGCATTAGCAAGGGCATCATAAGCAAGCTTTTCAACATCTGACACACCCGCAAGTAGCCCATCCAGAACTTCTACTAATACCATCAATTCACTCTCCCCCAGGGGATTTTTTGTTTGACCATTAAACTCCTTTAGCTTTGAGCAAATTCCTTCATGCTTTGCAGTTTTGAAGGAAATAAACACAGTGTTTGAGTGAAATGAGCCGGCCTTTGCAGTTGCAGCTGAAGTCCCCAAGTTAGGGCTTTGATCCTCATTATACGCTGGGTTGTACTTTACACCTCCAGTAAACGGATCCGCACCTACCCCATTTCCTTGACCAAACATACCGTTCCCACTGCCCGGAATATATCTTCCAGCGCCTGTAAATGGGTCTCCAGATTGCTGTTCTCCCTGACCGATTGTTACTGTTTTGGCATTCTGGGTGATAAATTCAGCAATTTGATCCAAAAAGTGCTGTCCAATTTCTTGCTCATGAATAAATCTTTGAGCAGCAACATACGGATTTTCCGAACTATTATATCCCAACTTTCTGTTTGGGGCGCCATCTCCAACATCGATATCAAAGACATAATCGTACTCTACACCATTTAGAAGCTGTTTATCAGCGTTTCCAACCGCGTTGACCACTTCACCTATCTTTGTCCATTTGGCCTGCCCTCCATCCCACTGATATGCAAATACGGCACCACTTTCAGTCTTGACCATTTTCGTCATACCATCTCTTGTACCGGGGGTTTTCAAGCTTTCCTCCGATTGCAGCTCATCTTTTTTAATGTCACCAATTTGTTGAGCGGGAATAGCAAAGGATGCTACCTGCTCCTCAAACTCCCGCACGAGACTTTCGGAAGCAAATCTACTTTCAGCAGTTGAAAATACACGGGCCATCCCATCGCTGCAACCAACAACAATATCGCCATTGGGCAATGCACATACACTCCAAACTGAGCTACATGGGATTGGGATTGTCTGTATACACTCGTTTCCATGCCACACACGAACGGTACGATCTTCTCCACAAGATGCAAAGTTTCCGTTTGGCAAGACTGTGACGGCGTACACAAATGCCGTGTGTCCATGTAGCTCCTGGATGCAATCCAAACTCATATTCCATACCTTTACTACCCCATCATTTCCGCAAGAAGCAAAACCAATACCTGGAATAAGAGACAGTCCTCGCACACAATCTGTGTGGGCTTTGATGGTATGGATACAGTTTCCATCACGCCAAAGCTTTATAGTCTTGTCCGCAGATCCTGTTAAAATATCACCATTGGGCATGCCCAAAACCGCCCAAACAGCAAATTCGTGCCCCTTTAAGGTCGCCAAGCACTTTCCGTTATCCCAAACCTTTGCGGTTTTATCCCAAGAGCCACTAACTATGCGTCCATCACTCGCAGGGGACACACAGCAACAGACATCTTCATGTCCTATACAAGAAAACACGGGCTCGGTGTTCAGACTATCGTTAACATCATATATATAGACGATCTTATCATGACCCGCACTCGCTATCCGCCCTTTTCGAAATTCCGCACTAGGAGGAAGAAACGTTACCGCGGCCACAAAATGGGAATGCGCGGTTAATGTCAGGTCTGCAATATAATTAAGATCCCCAGCCGCATTTTTTCCTCCACAGCGCCACACTTTTGCCATATGGTCCCTGGACGCCGTAATAATCGTTTGCGCATCAATGCAAGACACTCCGCGGACCTAAACCAAAACCAAAACACGCACATAAATCAATAACTTTACTCTACCTCGAGCCAGTGAAACAACTACTCAAGCACTTACATCTTGGGAATGCCCTGCGAGAACCGCGGACAGGCGATACTGATCAGTCATAGTCATGGCCCCGTAGACAAACAACAACACAGTAAGGGATCCACTAACTCTCACACAACTTTTAACAACCCTGGCTTCAAATCATGAAATTATAATCACTGCCAAAGCCACAGCAGAAATATGCAGCTGACGTGGCGCCTAGCTTTATATAATTATCCGGGCGAGTACAGTGGAAGGGTTAGGGGAGGGCGAGAGGGATGTGATTTGCTGCATTTCTTGTTGTTGTGTATCCTCTCTTGACTCTCCAGACTCCAACCCTTCTGTATCCAAGGCGCTCCTGGTAGAAAAAGTTAAGACTGTCCTGGATCCCCCCCGCTGTTCCGTGAAGGTTGCCTTGATTATACTTGTATTGTTGTTCTAGCAGTGGAGGAAGGCAAAGATGGATTCGTGCTTTGAATATGTGCTGGATAGAGTAGAGTAGAAGGTGACTTTGTGAATATCATTCGACCGGTCCTTGTTTTGTGTTTGTTATAGAAGCCTTGGGATCAAAGACTGGGTGCTTTACTACGTGTTGTTTGGCTGGGAAATATTGCCTCTATAAAGTATGGGAGAACAATTAGTGAATAGAAGAGTAAGATCAGACCCATCTTTAGTGTTTGAGCGCTTTATGGTGCTTGAGGTTTCTCCTGGAACTGAGGATACCACCCCGCAGATTATTAGAAATGTGGATGCACGAGTGTTTGGGAAAGATGGGGGAATGGGAATGGAAATAGGGGCTGATTGGGACATGGTGTACAAGGAATGGGAATCTTCACTGAATGAAGAAAAAAACGTTCCAGTGCAGGGGGTAGAAATGTTTTGCTTTCCATTTTTATCTAACAAACAATACATCAGCTACAGGGACGATGACGCGTTTGTCTTTGTCCTTACGGACTCGGAAGGCTGGCAACAGTTTGGGTTTTGCTTACATCAAGAATGGGCAAATGGAGGTGGGTTCAATAATTCATATAGAAGCAAATATATGCCAAACTCAGGCGCACCCTTTCCTCAATTCAATCAGCCGCGCACCTCGAAATTGTTTTGTTTCTGCTTCTTGAGCTATCTCCCTTGGTTTGGTTTTTTTTCCCGCCTTCTGAAAATAACTGTTAATCTCAATTTTGGAGAATCAGGAAGTCTACTTCCGACAGAATTTGTGGCCCTTTTGAGAAGAATTTACTTGAAAAAGTCTCTCCCAGAACCAGGGACACTTTTTCGAGTCCCTGTTAGTGTTGGGCTGAAATTCGAAAGTAGAATCCCGTTTGACCCAACTCTGAAGTATACACCTATACCAGATAATGAAAATCTTGCCACACTTTTGACTAAGCTCTCCACTTTCAATATTATGAATATTTTTGCCGCGTTGCTTCTTGAGCGGCGTATTTTGGTGACATCCTCGAAGTTGTCGATACTGACTAAATGTGTGAATGGTTTGACGTCTCTGCTCTATCCACTGTACTGGCAGCACATATTCATTCCTATTATGCCGTTTTCGCTGTCAGATTACTGCTCTGCTCCCATGCCGTATTTAATCGGCATACATAGGTCTGTTCTTAGCCATGTTCAGACTCTTCATTTGGAAGAGGTTATAATGGTTGATTTGGACAAAGATGAAGTGTTAACTCCTTTTAATGATCTTAAAATACTCCCAAGAGCTTTAGTTATCCCGCTTTTTGATACTCTCAAATTATATGAAAAATCTAACGCTCTCAGTGCCGGTGAGCAAGTTCAGAAGGCTTTTTTGAGGTTCTTTGTCAACTTGTTTGGATCATATAGGCATTTCTTTTCTTGGAAAAGGGACGAAGAACAGGAGCCTGTAGGGGAAAAATATGGTTGTAGCAAGGCACACATGAACTCAGTAAACGTGCTGGACATGGATCCGAGTTCATTGTCGAATAAGACAGGGGCGACCTTACGTAATGAGAGCTTGGGTGGTCGCCTTGCGTATTCGTGTGATGTTGGCTCTCTTGTGCTGTCAAAGCCTAGCAACTGGAAGCCATTTGTTGAAGTTTTTTTTAACTTACAAATGTTTCAACAACTGGTAGTGGAAAGAATTCATTATAATAGCGAAAGCAAAACCAACATTGAAGATATATCTGCCCAGCTTAACTTTTTGATGGGGAAAAAGTCCATTTGGGAAGAGGCGCTTGATGAATTTGATTCTAACGAAAGTAATAATTTAGAATATTCAGGAGACAGCCACACTGAACATGTATGGGATCGCCTCGTGAGCTATGCTGACATGAAAAGCAATGCTAACCGTAGATATTCTTCGGAAAGTAATTCTTCTGTAACGAGGGGCGCAGCTAGCGATTCGAGTGAAAAGAAGCCTGCCGGATCAAAAAAAATCACTGTTGGTAGATTTTTTGCTTCAAGAAAGAAGAATTATGCTGCAGTGAGCCTTGTGGAGGGAAATGACTGTTATACCGACAATGACGATTATCGGGAATCATCAAGTTATGATAGCAAAAAAAGTATACATGGAGGCTTCTCCAAAGGGATAGACAATCCTTACGAACCTTCTTTTTCTGCAAACGAAGGAGCAAACAGACATGTAATTGGTGAAACAACAGGGGCGGTAAAAGTGGCTAAAAGTGCAAAGAGTATGCAATTGATTGACCTAGATTTTGATGCACCGCTATTTACTGAAAGCGAAGAAAGACAGACTTTTCGAAAACCCCAATCTATTGATGAGATTTTTTCTTTGCAGTCGTCAGAAAATTTTCCGAGTAGCGACAACAACCTTTTGTTTTCTCAAGTTCCAAAATCAAGCAGCCCAAATTACCAAAAGCAAGAGACTTCGAAAGACGCTCTTATGGCAAACCGGCAGCAACTTGGCGGTACATTGAGTCAGCAGAACTCCTTAGGCTCTAGTTTTTCCATGTCAGACAGCCATACCTCTTCTTTTTCTACAAGCCTTGCGAATTATAATAGGCAAGTGACTGTAAGTAACTCTGATGCTGCTTTTGCGCCTAACCATCATAAGTTCAGTGCCCAAGGCAGCTATCCATCTGCCCCTCTACAACCAACGGTACGGGATACAGCTGGGCTTTCGGCCTCACCAAGCAATTCTGAAGAAAGAAGCTTGTCGAAAAAGGATATTGCATCCTTCGACCCTCTAAATTGCTAGCACAGTTCTTTTAGCACCCCACCTCACTTGAAATAAAGGCTATATTTAATTTATACATTAAAGCTGTCGTTTATTATTCAATACAAAATGTCAGCCCTTGCTTTTCACTTGAGCTTTTTTGTATGGTGAGCTGGATTGACCCACTCCATAGTATCATGATGATGTTTAGTGTGACTTGATCCGATCTTTTTGTTCAGCTTGAGTTTCTTGGCGCAAAGAGAAAAGACCAAAAAGCTGAGAGCGCCAAAGCCTAAAGCGACACATCCAAGCATAAAAACATATGACCAATCGAGTTGCTTCACTACAGGAGCCGGACTAACTTTAACGGTTGTGTTTACGGGGTAAGAAAAGAAAAACATTCCCTTGTCGTTTTGAATGGGGGCTTCAATTGTCAATTGCAAAGTCAGATCCTCATGCTCAGCGTTGGGTCGTAAAAAGTAATCAAACTAGTTAACAACAGTTAATACAGAAAATGACTGTGTTAGTTTTGTCTCTTAAAGCAGTCTCAAAGATAAAATGCAACGTGCCCTATCTGGAACAAACTATGCTTACCGAGTGCACCGTGTATGGTGATACCTCTGTTTGATATGAACGCTGAGTAAAGTTCGCCATCAAACTTCCAGTAAACGCATTGGCAAAATGGCCTCTTAGATAGTAAAGCTTGATGGGATAAGCATTCTTGTTATGAAGCCCAATTGTTACAGTGTTCAGTGTTTCCGCCTTTAGTTCAATCTGTTCCCCTTTTGGGGTGTCATGGAACATTACATAGTACTCAATCAAAGGCAAGCTTTGATCGGCCGCTTTTGGGGACGAAGAGGCAGAAGCGGTGTCTATTATCACAAAGTACATCAAAGCAATGAATATTAGTATACATCATATATATCGTCATAAACTAACTTACAAGTAGACACAAAAAGCTACAATTCCCTAGCGATACATACCCACAAGGACGTAGCAAATCACAATGGCAACAAAAACATGCAAGAACTTCATATTTCAGTATCCAAGCGGCTGATCGTTGAAACTCTAATGTCTATGGGCACTTGGCAAGAATGGATTGAGGTGCATCTACAAACAGGGATTATCCACACAGACAAGAATACACTTATACTATAATAATACAATGCTATTTTGTTATTGTTTATGCTTCACCTCCCCCCAAGGCTGAACTGTGGGGCCCAAACTCCCTGCAGCAGCCCTCCACATTCCACAGCTGGCCACCAACCAGCTGTAGCAACTAGCAACACGAAGACCCAACACTCCGTCCAGCTGATGAGCCCGGCCAAAGCGTAGTTTAGGTTTTGAAGAGGTACTATTTTATATAATTCCCTGAAGGGATTTCTTTTTAGGTCGCTCAGCCATCGACCTCATCAAATTTTACGAAGCTACTGTAATCATGGGTTTCAATGGATACTCCTGAGTGCTTGTCTGAAGAACCACAAAATATATCGTTTATCCTTCCTTATTATAGAGCTGGTTGATCAAGGTCGCTCCTCTTTTCTTTTACACGGTTTTGTGGGAGTATCGCCAACCAGCTTCAACCAAGCATCCGTGCAGCATAGCTGACAAGAGCTTCTAGTTTCAAGAACTCATGTCCCACATTACTGGGGTTATATAAATCGTGACATAGCCAAGGACCTCTTCTTTTTGGCTTTGCAATATTCAAATTGGAGAGCTTACATGATGTGTGCTTGTGAGTGCGCTGTGTGAAATCCCTTCTTTTACTCCAAGGGACATCATAGTCTAGCCTGCGGGACCAACTATTATGGCACACTCGCAGCGCTCTTCCTGACATATGCCTCAAATAAAAACTCTCTCGACCAACGCGTGACATTTCCTGGAAGGGATACAGTATATTCTTCCCCTTCTCCAAAGAAAAAAATAACATATGGATCCTCTTCTTAAAAGCCACTAGGCCACTTCTTTACCAACGCAACTTCGAGACAGTCATTCTCTATAGTTCTAGTGTCCCTTGAGCCATCTTTGGCCACATGTGTATTGAACACACCCCGCTTTAACCCCCAGGTCCTTGGACCCATAGGCATGGCAACTACACAGTAGTATTGCAATGGGTGGTAGAAGAGGTCCAAAGATATATATCTTGAAGATAGATAGATATCTGGACAGACTTTTAATTATTGGTGTAACCAATTGCACACACGTCCATCCCCATCCGCGTTTGATCTGTCCCCCAATCGTTGTAATTCCCCACACACTAGCACGCACGGGCTCAGCACTTCAAGATTCAAACAGCCTCAGCTTGCAGTAGATATTACCAATAAATGAGAGGGACTAATAAGTATTTATTCAGCCTGTAAATGGCAAGTAGAAAGTGATCTTTCGAGGATAATACTATAACAGTAAAATATATTTACTTATTTTACCGCCATTAGTTAATTACTCACAGTTCACATCCCCATGATAGACATAGGGTGTATCATAAGATAGTGTGTATCATAAGTTGTCTGAGACCGTCACTCTCCCACACACTAGCACGCACGCGCCCCCGCTTCAAGATGCGAGAAGCTGCTATTGCTTGGCTAATTGTCTGAGAATGTCTATATAAGGTTGGGACTTTTGAAGAAATGAAACCAGAATATCATGATAAGAAATGTGATCTTGATTGAAATCTATTTTTTGTCTTACCTGAATCAAAAAAACTGCTTTATTGATGTGAAATTTTTCTTCAGTCGACAAATATGAGTTTCTTTAGGTTCGTTTTTTACATGGCATTGGTTGCCCTCTTCTCATCACCCTTGACAAACTGCCATGAAGTCACAGCCGAAAAGTTGCCCACCGACTCTGAGGCAAAAGCTAATAGCTTGGCTCGGCTGTTTGATGTCTATGCGGTAAACAACACAATCCACGAGAGTGAACTGGCTACTTTTCTGGTGATAATTGGATACAAGAAGGATGGCCATGACCACCACCACCACCACGACCATGACCATGACCATGACCATGACCATGACCACGACCACGACCACGACCATGACAGCAAAGGCGGCCGCCTTAACAACAGGGCTGCTACTAATGTTTGTTATAAATCAGCTGATCTCATGAGCATCTTTGACGTGGACAAGAGTGGCAGTCTCAATTCAACAGAATTTGAAAGCATGCTTCCAACAATTGTGGATTCTGTAGAAAGTGGTGTATGCCTTGCAGAGGAGCAGTGTGTTTCAGATGCACCATCCAAGAAAGAGGCATATGGATGGTCTTTCCTTGCCATTGGTATCATTACGCTTTTGGCTCTAATTGGAATTGTTTTCTTGCCCTTTTTGAGAAAAAATGACAACAAGGCAAAGTTTACTATGATATGTATGCTATCGCTTGCCGTTGGTACCATGCTTGGTGATGCGATCCTTCACCTTCTTCCTGAAGCTTGGGGTCTCCATACTCACGAAGCTGAAGAATGTGGCCATCATGATCACGATCATGGTGACGAAGACTTTGACTACCTCTGGAAAGGAGCTTTTGGTCTTGTCGGATTTCAATCACTGTTTATTCTTGAGAAAATAATGCACACTGCACTTGAGGCCGCCGGTGCTGGGCACGGTCATAGCCATGGGCCTCGATTCTCAGACACGTCTGTTGGCGCAATTGATTTGGAAAGCACACCCCAGAAAAACCAAGTGGAAGAGGTAAATGTTGAGCATCAAGTTAGCAAAAATGCTCCAATAGGAGATTCTTCGGCTTCCCCAGTTCCCTTCTTTCGTCGCATCAAACCCCTGGGGTGGATGATCTTAATTGGTGATGGTGTTCACAACTTTGTGGATGGTGTTGCTGTAGGAGCATCTTTTGCAGCCTCTACAGAACTTGGTATTTCCACCGCAATTGCCGTGGGTCTTCACGAAATTCCTCAGGAGCTGGCAGATTACGTCATTCTCTTGGCTTCAGGTTTTGGGAAATATGAAGCCCTCTTAGCAAATTTCCTTAGCGCTTGTGGCTCATTTGTTGGTATTTTTCTTGGAATAGAACTTTCCTCCTCATTTAAGCCCTGGTTGCTCGCTTTTGCAGCAGGAAACTTTATTTATATTGCTCTTGTAGACTTACTACCTGAAGTGTCCAAGCTTGAACGTTCAGAAAAAACGTCAAGAGGGAGGGTTTTCATATTTGCAGTGTCGCAGTGTTTCATAATGCTCGGCTATGCGGCAATGATGCTTCTTGCACGCTATGGCGAAAATCTTGGGTAGGCAAAATTAGGCTTTTTCAATAAATGAGTTAAATGGTATAATTTTGAGTTGGAGTTGACATGACAGGTGGCAATTCACGTGCTTTTCATTGTAAAGGTGTGATCAAAGATAAATAATACTTTGATCTAGTGTCGGCCACCCTATGAAAACTCGCGGCCCACGGGCCACGGGCGGCGGGCCAACGCTGCATCATGGGTCGCTGTCAAGAGGCCCATATATTTATAAGCCCCGGATTAATAATTTTTGTTGTGGAGAGAGTACATCTTTTATTATAGCCTTTGCCATAATAATAAAGCCTGGGACCCCGCCAACGCAATATTCATTCCATTCTATGATGTGTTCCAATACATAATACACACTAAACCCCGATCTATAACAATTCTCATAGTAAAGGCCCTGCCATCACGAGTTTATTTTTTCCTATATTTATACCGAAATGGTGCTTATCTTTTCCATGTTTAAGTTTATCTTGTATTATTATTTTATTTTCTATTCAGATTTAGATTCCGAAGTAGAGAAAGTGATAGATTATCATTACCAAAGTACCGGTCCAGTGTTAGATTGTACTTCTTATTAGGTAAGTCTTTGTTTTGGTTAATGTGATTGTTAGAATGGAGGAAGTGGAGCATTGGAAATATTGTTAGTCTTTGAAGGAATCAAAAAGTGCATATTATATCTGGTTCGGGTGATGCAGATGCGCTAATTATTGCGACACTCTGTTCTCGTAGGCACTAATTATGATGCAGAAAGATTCTTTTAATTCAATGAAAAAACCTTCGCTTTGATCCTCCTAGTTGTTTGAAGGCTATGGCCATTGTAAAAATAAGCTTTTTCTTACAAAGTTTCTTCTGTATTTATTGTAGAACTTTATATTCAAAATGTCTGTCCCTGCTGGAGATGTTACCAAAGGAGCCAAAGTGTTCAAAATGCGTTGCGCTCAATGCCACACCGTAGAGAAGGGTGGTCCCCACAAGACTGGCCCCAATCTTAACGGTATGTTCGGAAGAAAGACCGGTCAGGCCCCCGGATACTCCTACACCGCCGCCAACATCAACAAGGGAATTACCTGGTCTGAAGAAACTCTCTTCCAGTACTTGGAAAACCCCAAGAAGTACATCCCTGGTACTAAAATGATCTTTGCTGGTCTCAAGAAGAAGCAGGAGAGAGCCGATTTGATTGCCTACCTCAAGGCCAACTGCGCTTAAATTCACTGCATGTACAATTAGACCATAATGCAATCGTGGAAACTTACTGGATAGGAGACTTCGAATGTCAATTTTAGTGTAAGATTAGAAGAATAAACGATGTCTGGCCTTTCGCGACTGTAAATGTCTTGTATATTACTAGAATTTTTTCGTTTGTGGCGTATTTATTAAGTCAAGTCCAAATTGCCAAGACAGCCATCATGGAAGAGGCAAGAAAAACAACCGCAAGTTTTTTTAGGTTGAACGGAGTAGAGCTTTTAGTAGAATTGGAGAAAGATGAAATTCCCAGAAGTTCAGAGGACCCAACATACAGAAACACACCGGCAGCACATGCCAAAGAGATCCCGCGAAGAATGCAGAGAACGTGACTTTCCTGAACTTCCGAGTTTCCAGAAATCAAGGCCCCTACAATTATTCCAGATGGTGTAACAGCTGAAAACATGGTGATAAAGAGTGTAAATACACAATTACTTACATCTGTTTGGGCGAGCCTAGTTCCTAGGGTAAAAGATGCAAGACTTTTGTGCAAGAGAATGGCAAACAGAGTAGAATAAATATCAACAGTAGAGTCGGTGACCCCCAGAGCAAGTCCGGCAAAGAATGAGTGGACACTTAATAGTACAAAGAGTGCTGCGGCGATGCAAAGCGATTTACCTAGCGATGACGGTTCTCTTGCTTTTGTCACAGAGCTTGATTCAAATGAGAATGGTGGATCCTTAGCTAAAGCTCGAATACTTAAAGAGACATCATTCTGCCACTGGTTTTCCCGCTTGACCGTATACTCCAAAGGAGATATGTCTTCTGATACTTCTGACTCATCAACAAGCAGCAAATGGGTAGAAATGTGAGGAATGATAACAGACTCTACCGCAAAGGTCAAAATAAACACCACCATGGCTATAACATTTGCCAATGGAAAGACCTCCTTTTTATCCCCTTCAGTTGCGCCCCTGTGAGAAAATAGCTCACTGGCTTCAGGGAGCATGTGAACAAATCCTATTGATAGAAATACCCCAGCCGTAAAAGCATTGATGTATGCAAAGATAACACCACCACTATCACTTGAAGTGGCTTTTGCCCTTACCAGACACGCACCCAGTCCCACAAGCCCTGCAAAAAAACATAACCCTGCTGATATACCCTTCAATAGATTCTGCTCCATAGCTTTTCAGATATGAGCAATACATGCAGATGTAAAAGCAAGGACAGACTAATGAACATATACCAACCACACTTTAATTGATAGACAGCCAACACTACCAAATCTAAACATCCAGCTTTAGCTATGCTCTTTAACATAAGAGCTCCAGTAAGTCAGCTAATATAAACACAAACAAAAGCTCAACAGGATGGAGATTGGAATCTGCACACACATTAGGAGACGACTAAACAATTATGCGTCAGACTACATATATGGACAAATAGAATAAAATAATTACGTATTTGAATTATTTTGAGGTTTGTAATAATAACCACAATCAGTGTAGGGTCAAAGCTTCTAAGCTTCTTACTTCTCAAAAAGTCATTACTGTAGTAGATAATTGATGAATGTCGAAAGAATTATTGATGGAATTTTGCTATTACACACTGTGTAGCATCTTCTTTTGCTCCCTGAACTTTGAAGTTGATGAATGTGTGATGGTGATGCCAAAAGATGGTGTTGGAGTTTGTGCCCCAAGAAGCATCGACCTTGCTGGTACCGCTTTTTCGAACTACATTAAAGGTTATATTTGTTTATTGTTAAATTAAGATTTTGATCGGGTAAGGTAGAAACATATTGACAAGAGAAGAAAAGAATGCCCGAGCAGAGTAACAGTTGAAAGCAAGCACAGGGATTGGGAAATAAATAAAAGCACAATGGCATATATGCATTCTGCTTTGGTAAGGTTATTCTAGCCCCTTCCAGAATATTAATTAACGCCACAGCCTAAGGCATCTTTGGTGTACCTATTAGCAATATCGTTGTAGTTATGACATTTTTTAGCAAATTTCGGGTTAAGGTCAGGATGGCATTCACAATCTCCATAAATGTCGCTTATATGCTCGATGCAACTCTTGCCCACAACAACATTGCATAATTTCTGTTTAATAATATCTTCGGCCGTGCCTTGCAAAGTGATATGACAGCTCGGGAACGGATCGTGAACTGCTTGGCAGAATTTAGTACCTTTAGAAATTGTTGACTGAGAATTAGAAGCAATACCCTCATCATCAACCTCGCCCGGTCTACCAATTGCCTGTTTCCACTTGTTGTTACAATTCCACTTAGCTCCGAGATAGTCACTTCGAGCTTTCTCACAGAACAGTACATCATCTTCCGTCTGTTTGCTACCGTCCGAGTAATCCTTGCATGAGCATTCTTCTTCCACGCGCACCATCAAAGAGGAGCATGCAGTGTCACAGAATCCTTCCACTTTGACATTCCATGCAGCATCTTGCTCGATCATACACATATTACAGGCCCTCTTAATTTCTTCTTTCTGTGGGCACAAAGGGGCCCCCTTTGGCTGTTCACGAATGGGCTGTTTCTCATCAGCACTAGCTGGAAGGCCATAATAATCCTGGAGACAGTTCAAATCTTTTCCAATCTGTTTGTAAACAGCTTTGGCTTGATTGCAATCGTTATTAGAATAACAGTTGCACGCTTTATCAGCAAATCCTTTTAAATGTGCAAGGCATTCAGCTGTAGCTTCTTTTTTTGCATCACCAGCTGGAAAATATCCACATGTATTACACATGGCGGCGCGCTGTTTAGAAATAACAGTCCAGTTCGTAAGAACCTTCCAGTCGCAAACCGGGGAATCCAATGCAGGGCAATTGCGCACAGCTGGCTCTTTCCATTCAGTGCTGCTACTCTGGCAGTTGTATTCAAGTGCCTTTGCATCATCTCTCGCTTTTCGGCAAAACAAATAGTCGTTCTTATTGTCGAAGTCGCATCTACACCCGGTGAGGTATCCATCTAACGCTTGGCGGCATTTGCTCTGGCAACCAGCCCATCTTTTTACATCCCATAAGGCTTCCATTTCAAACGAGCACATGTCACAGCTCTCTAAGACAGAATCTTTGGCAGGGCATAAGGGTGCATCTTCTGGTTCTACGTATTCGGGAAGCTCATCATCTTTGTTCACAGGCTGACCATAGTATGAAATGCCGCAGTTTAATTCCTCATATTTCTTCGCAACAGCTTGAATCTGATTACATGCATCATTACTACCGCAGTCACAGTTTGTTGTTTCTTTGTGAAAACCTTTAAGGTGCTTTTCGCATTCACTGGTTCCATAGCCGCATTTTCCACAAATAGCATTTCGTTGAAGAGATGGAACATTCCAATTAACAAGAGCACGCCAATCACACACATCAGAGAGAGCAGGGCAATTTTTGGTTCCATCCACGTTAAGGTCATATTCAGGCTTAGCAGGTTCAAAATCAGGCTTCTCTTCATTAAACTCATTGGATGGATTCGATCCAGTTCCAGAGCCCGAATTAGAGTCTGAAGAAGTAGAAGTAGAACCACAACTAGAACCAGAACCAGAGCTAGAGCCCGAGCCAGAGCCGTTGTGAGAGTCGGATTCATAGACAGGGATCGGTGCCCCTGCAGTGTGATTACTGGCAAGTGAGCCGTCAGGCTTTAAGCAAAGGGCCCAAGTATCTGTGTCGATGTGAGATCCCTCTGGACAATTACACCCACTTCCTATGGCCCAATGACCGTACAGCTCCCCGACTTGGCAAACACAATGACCAATACCGTCTGGATAACTCCCTTTCGGGCAGGCACAATCATTGCAGACAGCGCCGTTATGTGAGCATCCGATAGGGCAGTTTTCAAGATCGTCTTGCTCGAAAGGAGTCCATCTATCCTTTTCTTCCTCTTTCCAAATCCATTCTGTTCCATCACAACGAGCACGAGATGTGATTATATGGTAAAGACTAATTTGCATCATACAATACGACCATTTCTGGTTATCAACACTAGAAGAGCTTGTTCTGAAGGTTTCGTCACAATAGCAAGTTCCCTTATATGCCCATTCAAGCGCAATCTTGCATTTAGCACCTTTTTCACAAGCCGCTTTTAACTACAGTAACACGGAATATGGAAGTTAGTTACTTGGCCATTAAAATACTTGGCAAATGTGTACTTACTTGAGTATCAGGGTCCGACCATGATTGAAGAGCAACGGTATCACAGTGTTTCTGATGATTAAATTCCATGTCACAAACTTCAACTCCGAAAGCCAAATTAATTGCAGCTAGACAAACAGCCACCCACAGTACACCCCATGCCTTGTTCATCATGACAACCATACCAATCTTCGAAACTCAAACAATATAAATTAAAAATACGCTATAAATCTTTTGTTAGTCACCAACTGAAGGAAGTAAAATAAAACGCCAACTATAAATCTCAATGGGGAGAGAAACACCTACTTGAACAATGGGAGAGGAGGGAGCAAGTTGTATTTATGGGCCTAGCAAATATGCACCGGGAGGGCTCCTGCAAACAAGCGTTGAGTTAATGGGATCGGGGCCTTGTCCTCGCAGTAGCCCGATCGAGGACTGTATCGCTACAGTAGCTGATGTTAGTCATTATATTAGTGTAGCAACTGCTTGAAACATCGACTGTGCAGCTATGTAGCTCATGTGGTGTAGTTACAATTTGATTGCAATCATGACGGTCTCGATCATTGGGTCGATTGTTTGTGTTGTGGCCGCCAGTTTATCTTCCATATCAGTAATACAAAGAAAGAGGCCTATACAAGACCACTATTAGTACTTGCAGCGGCATAATATAATTTAAAGTGTTCGAGACACTATGGCAAGATCTGTTTGATAACATTATGTAGTCAGCTTCTGACCCTCCGTCTTGTATCTTGCTCTATTCGTCAGTCACTGCAAATTATGAAGACTTGCATCACCATGATGAGGGTTCCGGCGATGGTCATTAATAATTGACCATGAATGATGAACAAGTTGCTGTTTATAGGAGGTCTTGCAATGAGCGATGGATTGTATTGCGTTATAATTAGTAGGATTGGTAAGCTGTGGAATCCGTGCAAATATAGTTAATGATACAAAAACGGCATAGACAAGCTACTGGCATTTTGTTCCTCAAGTACAATGGATGGAATTGCCTCCATTTTTCATGGTTCATGATGCATCACAATTGATGCCTGCAGGATAGTGGCAGCCTGGGGCCTATGACGGAAGCGCAGATGTGGCCATCTCCTTTACGAAAACAGTAATGTTAGGCATTAAAAGTTCTTTTAAGCCCTTCAGGGCGCGAGGCTTGGAAGTCGGAATGTGGCGCTACATGCCACTCCATTTACCGCTTGTTGTATTTCGCACATTAATTTCGAAATACAGAGATGGATATACCCTTAGTCACATGTTTCAAGGACTTATTGTCCCACTTCGTTGGCCAACGACCAATGCATCTTGGTGGATTTTATTCCAGATGCTTCACTCGAATAGTATCGAAGATGAAACAGTAGGTTATGTGCTGCAGTAGCCTTCATCCTCCCTTGCTGATTGACTCTAGCTAGGCTGTACGGGTCATTTGCATCCCATTTAGTTCTTTGTATTTCCCCGACTGGGTCTCAATTGGCTTCTCTTTAGTTCTACGTCTTTCATTGTTTACATGGTAAATACATAAGCAAATAAAAACGGGGCACCAAAGTTAGACATGGTCATGGATTATTGTGACTTGGAGATCTTTTACATTTTACAAATTTATTCAAGAAGGTCAACAGGGATCTGCTGTCCACATCAGACCCCATGTGAAGTAACAGAGAGTTGCACTGCTTGGGGAATGGACTATGCTTCTTTTATTTGCTCTTCCCTGAGTGGGCAACAGAAGAGAATGTTGCGAATTTATTTTGTCTTGAGAGACCCCACTTCAGACAAGAGTTTTGGACATAGCTGTGCAGTCTTTGACTACCACTTCCTTGAGAGCCAGCTATATATTTCGCTGACTGTAGAGGCGGTAGAACAGCGCATGTATTCGTTCAAGAAAAAAGGTAGTCCGTAGTTGGAAAAGTGTCAATGCCCTATAGAGCAACAACAACAACAACACCAGCTGGGCCGAGGACAGAGAGGAATGTGGTGGGGTTTCGGGGATCTAATTGCTGCCATAATATTAATTACGGAGTTTGTGTACGGAAATGCCCATAGGCCATATAAATATAAATAAAATAATAGCCCCCCCCTTGCAGAGCACATCAGTCAGTGGACGGAGAAGAAGAAGAAGAAGAAGAAGAAGGTGGATGTAGATCTGTACCTTGCTGGAGAGGTAGATAGAAGTGCTGGAGACAGGGAAAGAAAAACTTGGTTTGTAGATAGAGAGAAAGACTTTGCCTTTTGTTCAATATAGATAACAAATGATCAGGTTTCTTAAAGCGGGGATTTTAC